>JAUMHF010000013.1:5530272-5565843 GCA_032359275.1 Microctenopoma steveboyesi
AAGAGAACTTCCTCATACCAGCAACAGTAAAGACAAAATTCACATCCATGCCACAGGATGTGGAGATGGTGAGAAAAAAAAACAAATGTACAATAATGTCCTTTGTAAAACTAGAAAGAAATGAGAGATAGTGTATATCTGCAAATCAATAAAAGTGGTTTTATTGGTGCAATTCTAGTTTTTGAGGTTTTTGATGTGATTAGTGCGTGCAGTACTTTTACCATCTTATGCATTTGTTTTGCTTGGTATATGGGTAAATGCTCATTCAGTCATCACAATGCTTTTTCTAAACTATTAACTTTTGCCAAGATGAACTTTTCCGTGAGAAAAATAGCTTTTTTAAGGATTGAGCTGCAGTGATTTAGTGCCTTTGGTTAATGCTGTACATCTATAAACATTTTGTTATATTTAAGGATGATCATAAAAATAACACATCATTATGTGTTTCAATTATTATTTTTTGTATTATTTCATACAATATCTTATTTTTTACATTAGATTTTGTAATTAGTATTACTGACACATAATTAATTATTAACATTGGGAAATATTTTGCTTAATGTTAGTAAGTAATGCCTGACGAACAGAAGATTATGCCACTTTTTCTACACGTTGATGCATTTTTTCTTTTATTAATTTAACTTTTATTTAACCTGGAAAGTCCCAAGATAAGAAAAAAAAAAACAAATTAAAAAAGAATATGCAAACAAACTATACAAAACATGTACAAATAGTGGAATCAGTCTCAAAATCTCTCAATCTGAATTTAAATGTGCTCCAAGGAAACAACTTTTAGTTTCCAGTCATTCTGCAAAATATTCCATGTATATGGTGCAGAGTGGGAAAAAGCTCTTTCACCCATTTCAGTACAGGCATATGGAAGAGAAAGCAATAAATGATCTTGTGAACGTAAGAAGTAAGGATCAACACTTATGTATGTAGCAGTATTATTCCTGGAATTGCCTTATATATAAAGGAATACCAGTGACAAATCCTTCGGGTGGCCACCCCACCCGATTATATAACTCACAGTGGTGAGATAATACTTAATAAATACATAATAAACCTCAAAGAAGAGTGGTAGGCGGTATCGTACATTCGAAGACACTGAGCAGAAGTATTCATGTACAAAAGATCCCTGTAGTCAAACACAGGCAAAAATGTTGCTGCTATAATGTGCTTTTTTGCATTAAAAGAAAAACACAGCTTGTTACGAAAGTAGAATCCCAATTTAAACCTTAATTTCTTCACAAGATTCTCTACATGGGGTTTAAAAGTGAGGGAGTCATCAAGCAAGATGCCCAGATGTTTTTATGTATTAACCACTTCAATTTCATCATGGACACTGAGGGGATTATTTATGGCAACTTTCTAGAGTTGGAAAACAACATTTACTTTAGTAAATTATTCTGGAGATTTTGGTTGATCTAGATTCCATTTCTCTAAGCATTTTTAGGATAACTTCTCCATCTTGGTTGTGAAATTTTCGAATACCGCCGACTGGTGGTTAAATTATAGATTGCCTCAACACTAATGTGTTGGAAAAAACAATTCGACACATATCGACTGCTGCTAATAGTATAATATGAGCATAATAATGTATTTATAAATCAAATAAAATAGCCTGTTGTGACACTGAAGCAATTAGAGCTGCCTACGTTGCCATATAAGCTCTCGGTTTGCTGTGATGTTCTCTACTTGTGAAATTCTAGCAGAACACCCATATGTACCAGCTCATAACAAGCCCGTGAACGTAGCACAGTTTGTATTCTTCACGCGGCGTCTCTCTGCGGCCATGGTAACACTCTTCTCAATACTGGATCTCTGATACCAGAATCACAAACAAGTGCTTTTAATGCAGGTATGTTAATTCATTTTACGTTTGGTATGTCGTTAAAGTATTAAATGTATGTTGTTTTGCCGGTTGTCTTTCTCCACCTGCACATTTAACACATGCTGAGCATTTGAGCTGTTATTTATTACCACACGATTTGTTGTGTTCGGATCTGTGGCCTAGCATTAAGCTAGCAGAGGCTAACGTCGGTAAGAGGAGACGATAACTGACGCTGATTTGAATAATGGTGTGATTTTATCATCGGGTGAACTGTGCGCGACACACATTAAAAATCACAGTCCCTGGCATCAGCCAGTTTAACTGCAATGCTTTGCCGTTTATAGCAGCTAATTGAGTAGCAATATAGCTAAATGAAGCAGGTGGCTTGCATGGAGCTACTGCACCTTCATGCAAAAAGAAGCAGCATTTACAGCGAAGAGGTAAGCCTGATTAACAGAGGTATTTACTGACACTGTGACGCTGATCTTAGGTTTAGTTAGATGATGTTGACTATGCTGGTGGGTTATGATGTGCTGATCACGGTCATATAAGTTCAAATGTGGGTGAATGACAAGCAATGAAAGTGTATTTATAAATAGCAGATGTAAAACATACAATAAACTGTCTTTATTTTGTCATTAGAGCTTGTTGAGGTATACAAAATGACTTTAAAACTTCAGGAATGTAGTTGTAACTATTTTAACCTGTACTCAGAATATTTTTTTACTCTTCACCCTGTAGCTATTATTCAGCATGAATCTGGCAGAGATATGTGACAATGCAAAGAAGGCACGTGAGTATGCTTTGCTTGGGAACTATGACTCCTCCATTGTGTACTACCAGGGCGTCATTCAACAGATCCACAAGCACTGTCAGTCTCTAAGAGACCCAGCACTTAAGGTCAAATGGCAACAGGTAAGTTCCCCGTTATCATTTGGGTTCCCACACCAATAGTGATGCAATGAATCAGTGATTTCTTTTCTGCTTGATTAATATATTGGGAGCATTGTCATTAATTGTGTTTGCATAACAAAGACTACCTACCTATGCGTAAAGCGGCCTGGTAGCTCAGTGGTTAAGGCAGAGGGCTGGGATGCAAGAATTGATCTTGGATCAATCTGCATAAAAAATCCAGAGGATCGTTACGTATGCCGGAAGGCGTTCCAAGATCAATGGATCGATTTTTTTCGACACAGCTCTATATTTACTTATGTCTCACAGCCGTGCTGCAATGCTGTTATAGTACTCCTCTTATTATGTTTGTTGTCAGGTCAGACAGGGACTGACTGAGGAGTATGAGCAGGTGAAAGGCATCACAGGAACTCTCGATAGCTTCAAGTCTGAGAAGCCAATTGATATCTTGCCCCCTCAATCGGACGATAGACCTCAGGATCCAGCAGTTTGGCCCCCTCCTGTACCTGCAGAACACAGGTGTGTAGAGGATACAATTTGAAACCTGTAATTAAGGACACATTTAATCACAATAGTTATGTATCTTTATGTCACTGTAATTATCAAAGTTCTAATTGAGGATTAGCCTTGATGTTTAAGTCAGGTATGTCTTACTATTACCCTATATATTTGACTCTGTAGGAATCCTGTTGCAGTAAAGCGTCCGAGCAGTGCAGTGAAGCAACACAGGAAGGACTCTCCTGCTCTGCAGCATCGCGGAGCAGAGCAAGTAGGCCGTGGTCAGGCTAACCCCAAGGGGATCAGAGATGCCAGAGGACCAAAGGCAAAAGACGATAAGGTCAGACTACAGTTGATGATTAATGTCTATTGACTGGGTGCATGGATGGGTGTATGGGTGATGTCTTTAAAGAGATATTACATTACATTATTGTCTCTGCTGTACATAAAAGCCCACAGTATTTATGTTATGGTAATAATACAGGGGATTTGTCAAACAAGATTTCTCCTGTTTCAGCTTGAATTGATGTAGTTTCTGTTTTCTTGGATTTGAAAGTTCAGAGGACTTCCTCCCGAAACCTGGCGTAACAAGCAAGACGTATTGTTTTGTACATTGACCCCTCTGCATGTGATAGCAGCGGCTGCTTAAAGTATAAGAAGCAGGGCACCGACAAACTGTTGCGTCAGTTCGTGTCTCTAACAGATGCAGTACCTGCTTGTGACATCAGCGCTTGGAAGCCAGATGACGGCTTAAAAACGACATTGATGAATGACCGTCTCTGCAGTAGCAGTAAACACAACACACAGAGCCACCAATGACTGCGGTTATTTATAAAGATATTTAGAGCTGACAAACAGTAGCGTTAACTGTGATAAACAGCAGGTCTGCATCTGTGTACTGACACGTGCCTGCAAATACACAAACCATAAATGTTCTTCTAGTTACTGTCAGAGCTCCACTGGCCTCCCTGTCTTTGTAGCGGTTTCTCATGGCTGCATAGCTGTTCCCTTTCAGTTTTCTTTGTTTCATAACTTTAAAATCACACACTGTGTGTCTGCATGGCCATGACTTTTATAGTCAATGCCCTGTCCCTCCTCTGTTGCATTTATAAATATAGTGACCCCAAGGGTTGTAGCTAAATTAAATGAGTGGAGGGAGAGTAGAGCAGAGATACACATAAATAATTGAAGAGAAGCAAGGAAGCAAAAATTCACAACCTCTATGAAAATCTCTTTGTTATCAATCTTTTGCACTCATCAGGGCAAGAAAGGGGTTGGAGACGCACAGGGGGATGTAGAGCAGAAGAAGTTTGACGGCACAGGATATGACAGCGACCTTGTGGATTCCCTCGAGAGAGACATTGTGTCCCGTAACCCTAATGTACACTGGTATGGCAGCGTGTGCACAGATTTCTGCATGCTTCTTTAAACCTTTGGTGTTTTTTTTTCAGTTTTTAACTGAACTCTTGCTCATCTATAGGGATGACATTGCTGATCTGGAAGATGCTAAGAAGCTGTTGAGGGAAGCAGTTGTGTTACCCATGTGGATGCCTGACTTTTTCAAGGGCATCCGTCGCCCCTGGAAGGTGCATATGTACAATCTCTCACACACACCTACTTGTACTCAGACTGGAACTCGCAGCGATCAGCACTGACATGTTTTAGCTGTGAGATACAACTGTTCCAAATGGCTACAGAAACAACTCATCCAGCTCTCGTGTACTGAGAGCACAGTGTAATAAAAGATAAAACTTGATCGTCAGCAATAAAAAATATCAATTTTAGCACAAGAGGTTCAGCCTAGGTCAGCACAATTTGCAAGCAACAGCGTGAGTGTGGAATACATAAATCCAACCAGTGGAGCATAATTGAGTGTGCAGGTCAGTTATCGAATAAACACATAAAGAAAATTTCTGGCTCCCTACCAGCCTCAATAAAACGGCATTATGTGAGGCCTCATGCTTCATGCAGAAAAGAAATTTAAAGGAAATTCAAGGAAAATCAAAAGCTTCTGCATAAGCGTTTTATACTGAAAACCAGAAGAGAATCCAAATGTATGGTTTCTAATGGAGATTACAGATACTTTAAAGTGTTATGAACTGTATCACTGGGCCTTTTGTGGTTTCCGTAATTTCCATAGCAACAGACACAAAACGATGCAGAAATGTCAGACCTGATGTCAGCAGTGGTGTATGACTAGTGTTTACTGCAGAGATTTGCATCAGGGATAGCAATTTTATTCATATTTAAACTAAGTCTATGTAACTGCCTGCACCCAAAAAACACACACGCGAGAAATGGCAGGTAAACTGAAAACCGAAAAACTCTATTTGGTTAGCTGGGGGACTTGCAGTTCAGTGGACTGTAAATCATTTGCATGAGAGATTTTCATAGATCTTGTTTCATCCTGTGCCCATCATTGTCATAATGATGGTGAACAGAATTTCATTAGTCTACAACGTAGGTATTTCCAAGATGTCGTTTTATTTCTCTAACTAAGGTCAGCTCTGACATTTGCATTAAAAACAATATGTAAAACAGATGCAAAGCAGACCCTTCAGAATGATCTCTCTGTGTCAGGGGTGAATGAGTGTTTATTGTGTTACAGTACAACGACCATGATCCTTTTCTTTTTAGTCTACTTGCAGAAATTTTCAGTGTATAAATCTCAGGCTGCAGCATCATAAAAGTATTAATGACTAATGGTACCCCAGGATTGGGCACATAGTCAGAGCACAGCAGTGCAATTTGACTGTAATTTATTTAGTAAATAAATTATTGTTTATTAGGTGTCGAAATATATGTTATAGACTCATTTACTTACATAACTCAGTAACTTTTACAATGCACAAATGAACAGTGAGGCAGGTTGACAGATTATGATTGAAACTTTTAGTCCTAGCATGATAATTTCTGTGGATCTTGTACATGTTTCAGGTTTTAATACTGTGTACCATTTTGTGTTAGGGTGTGTTAATGGTTGGCCCTCCAGGGACAGGGAAGACCATGTTAGCCAAAGCTGTGGCCACAGAATGTGGCACTACCTTCTTCAATGTGTCCTCCTCCACCCTTACCTCTAAATACAGGGGCGAGTCTGAAAAACTTGTTCGTCTGCTGTTTGAAATGGTATGAAATGAATTTTTGTTACATTTGTCTGTAATGCAAAAACGTCACAATACTAAACGTAATATCAAAATCATTTGATATATGACAGAAGCAAACTATTTTTTTAAACTACTTTTTTGTAGGCCCGGTTTTATGCACCAACAACCATCTTCATAGATGAGATTGATTCCATCTGTGGCAGGAGAGGAACATCCGATGAACATGAAGCCAGCCGCAGGGTTAAATCAGAACTTCTGATTCAGATGGATGGTGAGTGGAATAGAGTAGGAAGGTAAAGCTGTAAACGGGTTAATAGTAATAATAAATAAAGTCAAGACCTGTACCACAGTGTTCTTCTTGATGTGAACATACCAATGCATTTATTCCCCTTTTTTCTGTCTCTTGATCATTTTGAAACCAGGTGTTGGGGGGGCGCTGGAGAATGATGACCCCTCTAAGATGGTGATGGTCCTTGCTGCAACCAACTTCCCTTGGGACATTGACGAAGCTCTTCGACGTCGTCTAGAGAAGCGTATCTACATCCCCCTGCCCACAGGTGACCTCATCATTCAAGGAGTGATGGCACAATAAACTAGAGCTAATGGTTTTAAGAGAACAGCGCACAACAGCGAAAACATGTCGAACTAAGATATAAATAATAAGTATTGATTTACATTCTGGACATAGTTTTACTGACTCACCGTATGTATTTATAACACTGGTACCCAGTCCTCTTGATAAGTTGTTCAGATGAATCATTCTAATATATGGTAATTGCTAAGTGTGTGTGTGTGTGTCTAGCTGTAGGACGTGTAGAGCTTCTAAAGATCAACCTCAGGGAGGTGGAGGTGGCTCCAGATGTGGATCTGGATCTCATTGCTGAGAAGATTGAGGGCTACTCTGGCGCTGACATCACCAACGTCTGCAGGTGTGTGTGTGTGTGTGTGTGTGTGTGTGTACTTTCTACAGAACCACACAAATCTTAACACAACAAGACACAGTAAATAAAACTGCTCCACTAAACTGAGATTGTTCTCCAAATGATGCTGTTTAATCATGAGTGCTGATGCAGCTTTTGGCTTATGAAAATCATGAATTAAAAGTAAAGAGACTGTACACCAGACAGCCACAACCACAAGTTAGAAGTCATTTACTTGCTATCAGACAAAAATTCACACAGCATGGTCAGAATTTAATGTCAAAGCTTTGATAGTTGGTTTGATGTCAAGACTTTTAATAGTAATATATTTAGCTTTGTTGTTACAATATGACACAGACCATAGTACACATAAAACAGCTGTCATCACTTACTTGCAATCATTCAGGCATTGCCAAGTATTTTATGACGCTCAAGTTTTGCTGCTTCTACTGCTTTGTTGACTTGCAGGGTGTGTGTGTGTGTGTGTGTGTGTGTGTGTGTGTGTGTGTGTGTGTGAGTGAGTGAGAGAGAGAGAGTATTACACACAGTTTTTAGTCTGCATGGTTCCTCCTATCCATTTTATTTGGAGCAAAATTCTTAAAATATGGGATTCAAAACAGTAGATTTTAATAAAGTCAATGTGTCTCGTGTGTAATTAGTAATCGTCTTCAGTCCCCTGCTCTGTCCGCTCCTGTCGTTACATGTCCTGTAGGGATGCCTCCATGATGGCAATGCGTCGTCGAATTCAAGGCCTTAGCCCCGAGGAGATCCGTGCTCTGTCCAAAGATGAGCTGCAGATGCCTGTGACCATGGAGGATTTCACCCTCACACTCAAGAAGATCTCAAAGTCTGTGTCTGCTGCTGACCTAGAAAAATACGAAGCCTGGATGACTGAGTTTGGATCAGTATAAAAAACGGTACTGTGTAGGCACAACACGACCAGAATCCTGAGAGGAGGACTCGTAGGATTGAGAACGACGAAGAGGAGGAGGGAGTTGGGAATGTTTGCCACAGAGTTGAGTGAACCTGGCACAACATCAGGGATCGAGATAATCGAGATCACGGCTCAACTCCTGATCAGAAGACTAGCGCCTTTGAGAGAACTCTCAGTGGCTTCACTCCTTCCCTTTCACATACTCTCCTCTCATTGTTGCTTTGGCACAATAGTCTATGTAGAGAGTGTCAATCATCCAGCTGTGGACTGAGCTGAGAAAGAACAGGATGAATGTTTCTCACACAGGAAATGTGTGGTCTAATGCACACAGCTAGATCAGGGAAAGGCACACTAGTTTTGTTTGTTGTTGTGTCCTTATTCTAAATCGATTCTAAAACGTTTTCTCTGAAACTTGTCTCTTGAAGTGTTCCAAGCCAGATTCACCAAACTCTGTTAACGGCTCAAACCTGATGTACAGTATGTCCGCTGTTTACAAGCAGGTAAGCGTTTATGAGGTCTAATCATCTGGATAACTCATATATGTAAGGGCCTAGTTCTGATCTGTTTGTGGAGTTGCATCACCACAGTGTCACCAAAGAGAAAAGAAGACTTTACCCCATACAGTGTAACACCCTGCTGTCAGAAATCAGCAGCTGAAAAGTAGTAAGAGAAAGAATAAAGCAAATTGAAGACCTGAAACAATTTGAAAATCTGTCAGTGCAGTGTTGTATTGTGACAGAATAAGGAAATTAAGACACGTTAGACACCTGCATGAGGGCTCGAGTTAGCTGTCAGCATAAAGAATTACCCAGTTATGGTAAAATACTTTACACTGTCATACCTCTAGAAAATTAAGATAAAGGGATTAAGATGGATTCATATTCAACACAATATCATTTTTTGCATTACATTTATTATAGTTATTTATTTCAGTTGGATTCTGTCTTATAGGCAGATTTATTTAGAATTAAGTGTTTAAATTGAGACTTTCTGTAGATTAGTTGTATCACAGGAACATACATTTGCGCTGAAATTCTAGCAAATCACTTGAGTTAGCATTTTGGCTTTTAATATTTTAATGAATTTCCTTACTAGTGACTGAACATACTTGAATAACTACTGTGTTGTGTTGTGTTGTGATTTATTTAATTTTTGTTTGTTTTTATTACATTACATTAGATTAATAAATTCAGTCAACTCGCCAATTATTGTACCTGTAATTTATGAAATGTGTTAAATTGATTCTTTTATACTACACATTGTAGACTCTTCAGTTTTCAGATCACTGGTCGCACACCGTGGAAACTAAAGGGTGAGTTAAGTGACAAGACGAATAAAATGTCATTTTTGGCCACAGCGTGCACAACACAAGTGAGAAGAGGAGTTTGGCGTGATAAGACTTCATTTTATGTAAAGTGGAAGTCAGGCTATGAAGAGAACAGGAGGCAATGACTGAAGTATATTGAGTAGATGTAAGCTGAGCAGTCTGAAGTGCTGCTGAAGGAGCCGTTTGATGATGATGGAGAGGTGATGGCCAAAGATGTGAGTTGAGCAGGAGTCTGATGGTGAAGCAATGAATAAACAGGGTGGAGGAGGGTTGCATTGATCCAACACTTACAGGTATAAATTTTTACATACCGCTTGGCACAAATACTTTATGTCAGAAATAAAGTAGCATAAAATGGAAATATTCTGTACACAAGTAACTAAATTGAACTGTAAATCGTAGCGAAGGAATGTAGTGCAACTCAATTACTTTGTTTATATGCAGTAGTCACAATCTTTCCTTACATATAGGTCGAAACACCACAGCAGGACATACTTAGTCAGGACCTTTGTCAGCAGTATTTCAGTCTTCATTTATACATTTAGTATATTGCAGCATATTTTGTACACTGGGTTATGGGTTATAGGCCCCATGTGATGTTTCACTCTGAATGTAATTAGCTGTGTGATAAATGTAGAAAGTACTATATCTTCCTTTGGGATGTGGTGAAACAGAGTAAATGAGGGTGCAAGGACAATAATGCAATGAAGCATCACTACTACTGAACTATTCTAATAAAATGTAGAAGTATATATTTGTTCGAATGACTTGTTTTTCTAAACCAAGTGAAGTGCACACTCTGTGTCCTGAGTGTAGTGTGTGTGTGTGTGTGTGTGTGTGTGTGTGTGCGCGCGCGCGCGTGCTGGCGCGCTGCTCCGGTGACGCTGTGTGGCTGCATCACCGCGCGCGGCTGCAACACAGACGTTTCCGCTGCTCCTCCGTTATCACAGCGAGTCCAGAAATGGAGACCAAACCGGTCATCACCTGCCTTAAAACCCTCCTCATCGTCTATTCCTTCGTGTTTTGGGTACGTAGCCTTTTTTATTGAATGCCTTTTGAACAACACCCAGGGCGGTGCGTGTGGTGCGTGTGGTGCGCGGCGAAGGGGCGGACAGACCCAGCATCATCGACGGTGCCGTTATGTTGCTGGAGAGAAGGATCGACGCTATTTTGGCGTTTTCCACACGCTCCTTCTCGTGTGCTGTTATGTAACGCGTGTTGAGGTTCACATATTCGGGCTGCTGCTCGTCAGCGGTGTCGGTACGCGGCGCGCGCAGGGTCGCGGCCGCTGGCTGCGTGAGCGGAGGATGATGGTAATGTCCCTGCAACGATTAAACTCGGTCTAAGGAGACCGACGTGAAGGGCCTGGTCTGTTTGACAAGGCCCGGTTAAAGCCCTTTTTCTGTCCACATTTTAGACTCGTCGTATAGATTCTTAAAGGGCACATGCACCATTTATAGCTATAAACCCCCACAGGCTTTCATTTACTTTCTATTTCAGCGCATCTCAGATTAAATCCTTTGTAGTTCTTTACTTTCATTGTATAGTTGTTTACATGCAAATAAAATATTACATATAAAACTCTGTATATTATTGAAGAATAAAACAAATGTCCATTATTTAAAATTCGCTAAGCTGCCTCATCACAAACTAAAACTGCCAGATACGCTGCACTTTTGCTTTTACTTTTATTTACAGTTGCTCATATTAATACCTTACTTTTTTTTAAGTACAGTTAAACTTACACTTGAGTATTTTGCATTCTGCTACACCCACCACTGTATGTAGATTCAGTGCCACATCAGTGGTGCAAGAAGTATTCAGGTCTAATTATTTAAGTGAAACACCAGTGTAGCTTTAAAGAAGCTCTACATTAAAGTGAATGTACTTCAGTACCACTGTACTCCTGTAAAGTAGATTCATATAGGTGCTCTACAGAAATGTGCCTTTCCAAAAAACAGTAATACTGCAGTTAGGTGTTGTGGCTGCTACTGCTACACTATAATTCTCCAGGCATTAAAGAGATTGTTCTTTTCACAGATGTTCAAATTGACCTGATGTGAGGAGACCGACAGTGCTGTGAAAAAGTATTTGTCACGAAGTAGCTGTAATGAAGTTACTTCTCTGTTATCTGCTGGATTGAGCTGGATAAGTGCTGCATGATAACTAATCATGACTGACTACATAATGTGTCATTGCTGTACAACAAGAAAAAGAAGAAAAGTCTGAAAATCCTTCAAACCCATGAAGTTGGGACTGGAGAGGTTTGGCCTTTTTAAATTAGGGACTTGAATTTTCCGTTTAGCGAATAATCAACTGACTGGGTTACATGTGTGCACTGGCCACCTTCTTACCTTCATACTGCATCAAAGAGGAGCAAGGACATCAGACGCATGCCAACAGAGCTCCACAGATTTTAACAAAGAATTGAATCTCTGCTGCTGAAGGGTTTTTTTTGGCCAAGGTCTCAAGATGCCAAGCTGTATGCTGATTTGAATCCATAAAAAAGCTGGATTCAGAGTGCTCAGCGGGCAGCATATAACAACACCCGTCGCAAGAAGTCAGCCAATGTTTTCAGTCTAATTAAAGCTCCTTGTAATAAGTGAATTTCAGCCAGCGGATCACTCAGAGTCGTCACAGCTACTCAAACCAAATCAGTTTGGCTGAAAACGCTTCCAGCTTTGGGATAAATTACTTTGAGATTAACTTGAGAAGTGAAATAGCACCTCTTATTCCAAGTTGTGATTTCTGTGGATTTTGTTATGCCTTATGTTGCATTTTATTACCAGCCGAGTCTCCAACGTGATCTAGCATCTGTGCAAGCAACAATGCACAGTACATGTCAGACTGCATTGGCTGCGATGTTGTGTGGCTGGTTTTAACCATGATTGTGATTTACAGGCTCATTCCTGCGTGTTAGGTTTCTGATAGCAGCCAGATATAGCCTAGTTGCATTATCTAATAGAAACACGTGGAAGACGTTTATCCGCCCATAATGTGTTTAGGACATGAAAAGTGCTGTCTCTCTCACATTCACCGTGGACTGTAGGAAATGAAAATAGCTTCAACACTGCTTTTTTGGTCGTGAACAAAAGCTTAATTTACTCCTGACTTTGCAGAAGAAAGTCATGATGCAAACGCAGAACTGAAACCAGCCTTTTGGTCAAGATCTGTAGTCACGAAGCCTGTAAAAGAAGAGCTGTACCTTCATGCCCTGCAGACGTGCCGGTGTCACGAATATGACCTTTCACATTTAGTCAGGATTGGACGATCCTTTAGCCCTCCCTCATATCTCCTGCATCAGGTTTCAGACGTGTCTCGCGGTTCAGTGGCTCTCTTGAACACTGCAGGCTGGAGAGCGCGCTGGCACAGAGTTCGAGGTGGGAACGGAGCCTCGGTGTCAGGCCTCTGCTTCACTGTCAGCAGCTTGTCAAAGCGAATGTCTTGAGCGTGAATATCAGCGCTGACATACTTCACACACACAGGATGGCTAAATGCAGAGCAGGTGGTTGAGTCTGTGTGGTGTCTTCGCCAGCATATTTAGTCTCCGCACCTTCTGTTTCTTTATGAGGCTGCAGGAGGAGGGAAGGAGGGTGACCTGCTTTAAACTCTTTGCTGTAACCAGGGTGGCCGGCCAGGCATTGAATTTCAAACAAAACATGCAGGGCTGCTGCTCGGCTCTAGGGAGGAGGAGAAAGAGCGTCTGAAACTGTTTGGAATTCAGCAGTAGACACGTAGTCTAAATGACTTACCCCCGCTCTTTGGACTTGATTTCCCTGTTGGCTTTAAAATGAACACTTCAGCATTGACGAGATGATATTTTACTTGTATGCTGTGGCAAGTCTTAAGGGGGGAGACATTTTGTTGCTGATTATGTAGGCCATAAACAGCGAGTACATCGTCATCAAGAGGACTGTTCTGTGAAATGACAGCCTGCTCTGGCTGTTAGAATTACTGTTAACAGAAACAGTAGATGCCATTACTGAAAAATCTAATCATCAGCTTGCAGTCCTTCAGTTCAGCGGGAGAAGCGGAGAAGAAGGGAAGCAATACTTTGCATTCGCACATGTTAACGATTTAGTGCTTGATTGACAGACATGAGTTGAGAAAGCATCGCTGCTTCCAGCTTCTCCAGTGTGAGGATCTGATGCCTCTCTTTGTCAAACATGCTGTTGGGTTTTGGACATTTTTCACAATCTCCCGACACTAAATAGAGAAAATGGTCCATAGATTAAAGATAAGTTACAATTTGGTGCTAAGTATGCCTGGATGAGATGATGAAATACTGTAAAATTTGATATATTTGTGTGTTGTCGGTTTATTGTTCCTCGGTTCCTAATACTAGCGTCATTCTCGAGGGAGCTTGTATTAAAAGACAGTAAATAAAAGCATCATTTGGTCTGGCAGAAATGTGTTCTTCTGCTTTTTTCTGTAATGATTTGTTATCCTCTGTGGCTTAATGGCAATATTGAATTTAATATAGTGTTTTTTTTGTCTTTTTGAAATTTAATAAGCTGTATTAGTCATAAAGAGACACGTTAGTTTCTGTGTTTTATTCGCTGAGATGATCTGATTGGACACATTATTATGTCATCCCAGTATAAAATTGTAACAAATTTACTGTAATGAATACTTTGCTTTGATCCCTAGTGAAAAGCCATTAACCACTAAGAGCCAAACCACCTCCTGGACGTGTGTTTGTGATACTGTTAGAGCCAAACAGCATAGTGTTTGTTAATCATTTGTATTCTATATAATTTAATTTCTACACTTATCTAAGGTATGCTAGTATGTTTCATTTTGTATTTCTAAAATAAATTTCTCCTGCAGAAGGTTTGGACTCCAGCCACCAAGTGGACAACTGGATTCATATAAAGAAAACCCCAAAAAAACAGATAGCTCTTAAGATAATTTCAAATAGGAAGTGACTCTCACGCCTCACTATGCGGCTCAGCTTCATCAAATATTAAACCACTGACGATTTATTATGTCCCATCTAACTGCCTGCAGGTCCTAAATAATACTCACTGACACAGGTATTTCTTATATCACAAAGACATAAATATAAATATATTAGCAGAGATTTTCTTACTATTTGTAGTCAAACAAATACTTAAATAAATGAATAGTTGCAGACCTACTGAGAAATTCAACACACCGCTTCAGGTGCTGCCATTAAGAGATTTCATTTAATGGGTTTTGTTCTCTGTTACCCTTCTTATCAGCTCCATGTCACCCTAACCTCAGCTGAAACGCCGCGTCCCTGTATGTGTCATACAGCAGCGTTGATATGGAAATCCACGCGTAGAAGTTTGCATGAGTCGCAATAAACTGTGGTCCTGTAATTCAGCAGCCATAGTTATCAAAGTCACAGTTCGTACTCTGGCTGTGTTTAAGTACTACATAAGGCTTTATTTAAGAACTATTATCAAATTTCAGGACAAAACGGCAGCGATACAAAGACGGGAAGGTCAGAAGCTGCTGACCTGTCACTCTGAAAAACCTGTTAATGCTGTTGCATTTATTTACCTTCAAATGCAAACGTACGCTTTGTTCAGGGAAAGGACGCGGCAGCCTAAGCTTATGCAAAAAAAAATGTTGTTAATCATGTCTGCATTCATTTCATTTTTACGTAACGCAACAGAGTTGAGGACATTGTTCAAAGCTGATGACGTCTAGCTGCTCTGTTACTGCAGCTTACGACGTAGTGACTTCTTTTCTGCCGAAGCGTCTTCCCCTCGTCGGTTTTGGACGTTTCAAGGTGCACAGGGACATTTTGCACAGACTGCTCCCTCTCTAGTCAGAGGGCCTAGCAGCAGGTTGGCGAGAGGCCTCCTCTTGGAAGGAAGGAGGTTGTCGTGATGAGTTGGCCCTCACTAGAGTCAGATCATCAGCAGCCGTTCCACACCCTGCTCTCTCTCTCTGATGCCAGTAAGACATACCCAGCTGAGACACACGCCGCTTCAGCTGCCTTGTACAACACACCCTTTTATCTGCAGCCTTCATTTGAAATGCTAAGAGAGGCACAACAGGAGGAAGCATCTCGCCTCGGATCAAAGAGATTCTTTGATTTATCCTCTGTCTTTTTTCTCTTTCCATCTGTGTCTGTGTGTGTGTGCTCGAGCGAGTGCAGCCACATTCATAAAGTAGGTGATCGCTGTCCCATACTCTAGATATATTTGTGTCCTCTGTCTACGGTCCCCTCCTCCTAACCATAAATACTAGCATGTCTTGTTCCACCTTGATCCTCTTTCTCCTCCTCCGCCATCATCATGCTTCTGAAACACAGCTATGCAGTGATAAAGGCCTGTTGCCTGCTTTCATTCTGCTTCCCCTTTTCTCTCTATGACATCCATCTCTCCAACCCCCACCCCCTAGATAACAGGAGCCATCCTTCTGGCAGTTGGAGTATGGGGGAAGTTGATGCTGGGCCCTTACATCTCTTTGATAGCTGACAACTCCACCAACGCCCCTTACGTCCTCATCGGCACCGGAACCGTCATCATCGTTTTTGGCCTGTTTGGATGCTTCGCCACCTGCAGAGGAAGCCCATGGATGCTGAAGCTGGTGAGAGGCGTAGGAGCAAGGGTGGTGTGCGGTGTCGCAGTGAAAGAGAAGATGATTGGATGCTGATTAATTACCCTCAGGTCACATGATAAAGGGAATAATGGTTGACCCCCTGGCCTGTGGAGATGCTTCAGGGCACCTTGTACAGTTAATGCTGCTCAAGTGAGTGTGTTTGTATGAAAATGATACACATGCACGCTATTCACGCTATTCCCTTCGTCTCTCCCTGTAGTATGCCATGTTTCTGTCGCTCGTCTTCCTCGCCGAGTTAGTGGCTGGGATCTCTGGATTTGTGTTTCGCCATGAGGTCAGCACGCATGTCACCATGTAACCACCTTTTACATCTAACACTGAAGAACAAAACACTCACACTGTGTTTGCCATGTTTGCGTTGCTACAGATAAAGGGAACGTTTCATAGGACATACACTGATGCAGTCTTGAACTACAACGCAGAGGATGAGGCAAGCCGTGCTGTGGATAACCTGCAGCACAGGGTAAGACCCCAACCTCAACATCAGCCGATAGAAGCAAAGGCTGGATGAAGAAGTGTTGTGTTTCAAGGATAAAAGTGGCAATATTTAATATTTTTCATATTATTGTCAACAAACAAAATCTGTGGCTCATTTTTAAGATTTTCTTGAGGTACTAAGGGATGCACTTCGACGTTGGTTTGTTTTTGCTGATAATAACGAATCCAGAATAACAAGAGTCATGTAAATGAATTGTGATCTGTTCTTAATATTTTCTTTTTTTCATTGTCTTTGTTGTTTTTAGCTCCGTTGCTGTGGAGTGTATAATTACACCAGTTGGTTTGGCAGCGTGTATTACCCATCTAAAGGCATTCCTGCCAGCTGCTGCTTTAACTCATCAGACTGCAGCGCGGAAGCCCTCCGCAATGCAACTATAGCCCCGAGCAAGGTCTACCACCAGGTCAGTATTTTAACTATCTTTCTCATCCTTGAGTTTTTGCATAAGTATTGGAAGTCCACAGTCCACAGATGAGTTGCTCATACACTATCTCCCTCCTCTGTACACTAACTGTCTCAGATACTTTCCATCTTGCCCCTAATCTGCACATATAACGTGTCCCCGTACCCTCTGCCGACTAACCTGCCCCATGTGTTTCAGGGCTGCTATGAACTGGTCACATCATTTATGGAAACCAACATGGCCATTATTGCAGGAGTGACATTTGGAATTGCCTTCTCACAGGTGAGAGCTGGGAAAAATCTGCTTATGTAGGTGTAAGTAAAAGGTGGTATGTGAAATATGCTTCTGTTTAAGGAAACGAGTTAGTCAGTCGGAACATTTTAGTGACCCCAAAACCATTTTTTTCTGTCTTTCAGCTTATTGGCATGTTGCTGGCCTGTTGTCTGTCCAGGATCATCACAGCCAACCAGTATGAGATGGTCTAGCTGATGTGATGTGGCAGGTGAGACACAAACACAAACAAACCACACATACTTAATGGTAAAGCTTTTTTCTAAAGCGTTGATGTGTAAATGTGCTTTCTGCTCAGTCTGCTGTCCAGCGTGGCCAAAAACACTGCTACAGGTTTTTAATTTATGAACTGTTCTTTGTGTTTCTGTCTTCTCAGGGAGATGAAGCGAAGAAGAAACAACAACCCTTTGACACATAACAAGAGTAAATTTCCAAAACATTATCACATGTCTGAATTGGAATTTACCTCCCTCTGTCTCTCTGCCTGTGATCTTAATGTACTATCGTAATGTATCTTATTGTAAAGCACCATTCCTTGACTCATTGCTGTCGCATCAAAGCTTTCTATACCACTCATCACACTGCCGCTTGACGTAGAAGTTGCTCATTAGCACATATTTGGGTCAGTACAGCCTACAACAAGCTGGTAGTCTCAGATAGGTGATTGGGTGCAGCTTGGCTTCATAGTTGGTTGCAGCATGCTCCAGAAGACCACTGCACATCTATGTACAGAATGACATTGCTAAAGCTTAAAGGAAATGATTTAATAGATAGGTTTAGTTTTGCATTTGACTTTGCTATTGCTCACCATTGTATATTCCTATGGTTGTGATATTTTGTGAACTGATCATGTCTACTAATATTGGGATTTTAAGATCGTGTGAAAAAGAAGGAACATCTGTATACAGGAAAAGAACACGGAGGATTGTTAGTAACTTTAGATAAGTACAATTTTTCTTACCTGAATATCTAATTTAACTGAATGTCAGTATGAGGTTAGTTACATGTACACTAGTCTGGAATAGAAATGTAAGAACACTGATACCAAATCTGCTGTACTATGCCCATACACCACAACCTAAAATGACACGCAACAATTTCTGAGCTTATAGTTTTAATTCCACTTAAAATGACCCTTAAAGTCAGCTGATCAAGTTACAATAACTGCCAGTTAAGAAGCATCTCTGCTAACAGAATAGTACGTCCATGCCGCGATTTAACACTAAAGATGGATTTGTACCAACGTTTGTCTTCTGTTTGCAAACCATTCCCATTTTATGCAGCAGTTTATACCACAGCAGTGGAGGTTAAACGAAAGTGGATGTTGCAGGATCGCTAACGTGCTTGGCAGATGGTTTGACTTGTCAAAGTGGAAAAGACACTTATTATTAGACACTAATAACATTAGCAATTGCTAACCTCTATTCAGTGTTCCAGTAAGTCACATGAGTGTGCGAGCATGCACAAATCAAGAGCTCTGAAGCTGTCACTAAACTGAAGCCAGCATGTGTGGTATTAATTCCACATGTGCTTTTCCTGCCTGACAAGCCGCCTTAGTTTTGCAACTTTGTATGCAGGTGTGACCCGGCCTCTGAATTATTCCTCTAACCCACATATAGACGAAAGTGGATGCAGTCAAACACAGTCAAACACAAAGCTGAGTGAAAAGCCTGCAGTCGCAAAGAGGCTCTAGACATGATAAATTGTAGAAAAGTGGATAACAGAGCACGTGCTCAGTCAGTCTCTCTTCAAATGTATTTAACATTTTGCACTCGGTTGTCAGATAAAAAGTACAGTAAGGCACGAAGCTGTGTGAAGAATGAAAAGAGATTTCAGAGAAAAGTTTAAACTTTCTTACTTCCACACACGTGGCTAATCTCTGCATGATTATTTTCAGTTTTACAAACTCTGTTGGAAAGACGGGGCCCCACCACTATTTCCAAGCAACTGGACGGAGTTTTGTATGCGGCTTAAAAATCAAGCGTGTCATTTGATGCTCATTGACAGCTTCGTTTCAGAACTTTCTTGTTTGTTATAAAGCTGTTTTTAATGATTTCACTTATAGGTGAAACCCTAACCCCATAGGTGAGATTATTATATATTATCTGGCCTGTAGTTGTGGAAACCTCGCTGCAGAGATGTAGAGGTCTACCTGACATCATTGTTGGGTGCTGTCACAGACACAACCACACAAGGACAATTTATAACCGAAGGAGAGCAGCAAAGCTACACTTTTCAGTCTGGTTGGGATCAAATCAAATCGATAGGGTCATGAAATAGTTTTATTAATAAAGTTAATGTCAGCTGTCTGTTACAGTGAGATGTGTCAACATTAGAGAGGACTCCAACAGTGTTAATTTAGTATTTACAGTATTATGTGTAGTGCATTAACTTCATCCTCATCACCATCATCATCATCTGTAGATACTTTATATGATGTAATGTTTCTCATTCTATTATGCTAATTACTATAAATGTTGTGTCAGAGTTTTGATTCTGCACTTTGTGCTGTTAATCTGTATTTGTTTGATAGTTTTTAGAACATTTGCACTGGAAAAATTATTGTGGCTGATGTTTTGTTGAGAGTAATGTGCAACAAGTAGCTGTTTCATTTTAGCTGTGTATTTATGATGGTTTGGCTGACATTACGTTTACAGTCTCACTAAGTGATTTTCTAACGCTCGAAATGAGTGTCTGTGATTATGTCTCTTTATTTGACCTTCCTATTAACCCTGAATGTATATTTTCCGTGTGTGTGTGTGTGTGTGTGTGTGTGTGTGAGAGCGAGAGAGATTTTGTGCATCCTGTTGTTTTTACATTTTGATCAGTATTTGGTTGTGGCTTTTAAGAAGTAATATTGCTCTGAAACTGTACATTTATTTAGTGAATGTATGTTTTTAGCACCCTGAGACTTATTTCTCCTCCCCTGAACTGTCCTGTAAATACTAAATTGTAATACCATCCAGCTTACACTTGGGGTCACTAGACACTCAAAATTAATTGCACCATGCTGTCTACTATTGACTAAGTCACCATCAGTGGTCTTATTATCAATAAATATACAGATAACAGTTGTGTTTGTTCTTTATTTATTTTTGCTGTGATAGAGTCAACTCTGCGCATTTAAAACTGCAGAACTGTGTGTTTGACTGTTACGTTTACTGTCTGTGGTCATCTGAGAGGTTTAAGACATTTTACGTAAAAAGACAAATGAATACGATATAACATGATCACTTTTAATCATTTGTATTTCATTTAAAAGTCATTTGGATGCTCTGAGTTGTTCCTACACTGAAATTATGACAGATATCTGCATCACTGCTAAAATATCACCCTGTTCCTTTACCATCACACCCCAGCGAGTGTTGTTCTGAGTGAATTTTGCAAAAATGTGTTGGTAAAACAACTACATTCACATTAACATTTAAGTAGTTTAATGACTTTTTTCATTTTGTGTAGTTAACTGAAACTTTTTATTTGTGACAGACGTATTTCAGGAGACTGAAAGCACCTGTGGAAAATATTTAAACAGTAGTATGTTTTTTACTTTTAGAGCACACTAAGTAAGAAAGTATGTAGAAAGAAACCCAACAATCGCTCTTGATCACTGGTTGACGGTGGAGAGGAAAATAACCCCTCATCAGAAGAAACCTTCAGCAGAACCAGGTGAAGTTTTAGTCGTGAGTATTAGTTATTGCTATGTTTAGTATTTGGTGAAAGTATTTTAACTTTCTCCAAGCCCATCATCAGGAAACTCTCAATTTATTTTCCAAAGCAATAACCCTTTTTATCAAGGAAAAATAAACACTGAAATAAATAAATACTGCAAACCCACCACAGTTTCAGGATTTCTGCTTCCGTTGTGTATCTGTACGTTCATTCAAACTTTCTGCCATTGATGTGTCCATGTCCGTGTTATCATCATAATTAGGTTTAATAGTGCCTGATGTTTTATGTTTATGGATCCCATGTTGGCATGGAGCCTCCTGTGCGCAACAGAAATCAATATTTCTTTATATCTTCACCTTTAGCGTATTGATGACTTTGCTGATTGTTAAACGAGTTTACGTCATCACATTGCTGAGGGTGGTTTTCGTCCACATGATGGCGCTTCGGCATCAGCTGAAAACGGACCTCTGTGTGTGTGCGCGTGTCTGTGTGTGAGAGAGAGAGAGCGTGTGTGCGCGCGCGCGTATGTGTGTGTGTGTGTGTGAGAGAGAGAGAGAGAGCGAGCGTGTGTGCGCGCGCGTGTGTGTGTGTGTTTGAGTTGAGAGAGAGAGAGACAGAGTGTGTGTGTGCGTGTGTCTGTGTGTGTGAGAGAGAGTGTGTGTGTGCGTGTGTCTGTGTGCGTGTAAGAGAGAGAGAGAGAGAGAGTGTGTGTGTGTGTGTGTGTGTGTGTGTGGAGCCACATGTGTGGGAGGAAAAGCGCCACACATAAATCCCCCGTCTTCCTCCGCCTGTGTCTTCTCCTGCGCTGCTGTCGTGAACTGCATCGGAAACAAGGGCGGAAAATCGGTGTGAACATGTGGAAGAGAGGCTGTTACTCGGGGACAGCGAGCTAACCGGGCTCGCTCCAGTCTCGTTACGCAAATTACCGGCAGAGCGGCGCGGCAGTGGGCCCGCTAATGGAGCGTGCGTGCCGCTGGCTTCCGCGCCCTGCCTCCCCCTCGCCTCCGCCTCCCGAATACGCTTAATGGGTTATAGGCTGGAGGGAGTCATCCACCGGGGAAGCGCTATTACTCACACAGACACACAAACAGCAGCACAAGAGCGCACGGACACGTTCGAGTGCAGTCAGTCAGATGGAGGAGAAGGCTGCTTACGACCAGCTGCGCTTTTAGAAGGATGCAGAATGTTTATTTCTGATTCCAACCTTTGAAGCAGGCAAATATCCCAGACCCTGCATGTCTATAAAAGCGTTTGGTTCTGGCTCCCTGATCCATATCATTTTATATAACAGTTATGATTCTTTTTTATTTACATTTTTATGTTGTGGACCAAGCAGCTAGGCTC
The DNA here is from genome assembly GCA_032359275.1 of Microctenopoma steveboyesi. Lineage (NCBI taxonomy): Eukaryota > Metazoa > Chordata > Actinopteri > Anabantiformes > Anabantidae > Microctenopoma > Microctenopoma steveboyesi. Next base: position 5,552,605 of record JAUMHF010000013.1, read on the forward strand.
AGGACAACAAGGTGTTGATGATGAAAAATCATAATTTATTCTCTATTGAAACTAACAAAACTGAAAAAAGTACAAACTAGAAAAAAAGAAATCTCTCAAACAGGAGCCAGTAACACATACCGAGGCCCAGCTCAACACTTAAAGAACATAAGCGACCTAAAAACTAAAACAATGTGAAGGCATATAAAGACAAGCCTCATTAGACAGACACGGGAGATGATCCTGTTAAAAGAAACTCTGATTTCTGGTTTAGCCGTCACACTTGTTCAAGTGAGATCTAATGGCAGATCTAAAGTTTCAGACATGACAATGCCACAACAACACAGTATATAGTTATACAAATAACACAATAGTAGAAGAAGACAACAATGTGTATGGAAACAATTGTTTTTATATCAAAATTGTCTTTAATAAACAATTGCTCTATAATGAAAATCTATATTTCTTGATCTATTTGGCCGTGTTTGACCAAAAATGTGGAGTTTACTGTCATAGAAAACAGAGAAACTAGCAAATACTGCCTTTCTCCAGTAACCTTGATAAATTATAAGTGTGCGGGGGCTGGGACTGAATTCAACGCTAACCTTCATTCAGTTTCACATTGTTTGTTTTACTTTGAAAAGAAGCAATCATGACTTATCTGCATGTAAAAAAAACACACGTAGTTTCACTCATGTCTGCTAAAAGGAGGAATTCTGGGGAGTTTCAAGTTTCCAACAATGCATGCTGGGAAACCTGCTAATGTTTCTTCAGAAATTTGACTTGAGTGAGTCTAAAAGTTCAGACTTTTACCTTCTTATGTTAAATGACTGAAAATACGCTAGTTCTTGTTTGATATTTACATGCGTGGAGCAGAACAGAGCAGTGTCTCTGTCAATGTATTACTGTATGTAATCTTTAAAGCACAAGGACACAGAACAGGACTCATGTCAAATGGAATCAAGTCAGCTATTAACCTGTAAATTGTTTGTTTAAATATGTGTGAGGGTTCTCAGTCACCCAGGTCATGGTTATCTCAAACAGGTTTGAAAACAGGAGTGTTGTCCTGTGGACGTGCTACATTCATTACAAAGATCATTTGTTTCAGTGAAGATAACCAGCTTCAGATCATAATATTAAGTGGCTCACAACTCTCGCTGTGAAAGAAATGTGTTTTCAAATGGCAGTTTAATGAGATTAAAAATCGTATTAAATCTATTACAGGAATTATTGCTTTAATATGAGCTTATTATGAATTTCATTTCCAAAAAACTGCAGCGAGAGCGCTTTCTCTCTTTCAGACACCAGACCTCCCTCTCTCGGGTCTATGGTAATACCTCACGTATAACCTTTTAAAGGAAGAGAGCGGGCCCATCCCACTCGACCAGTCTGTTGCCACCGATGCCGTCGTTCTAATTGCTGTTGCTGCGTTGCCTGCAGCCCCCCTGCTGAACACAGGCGCCCCTGCCTCACACTTTTCAGTAACATGCAGTCATGGTGACAAGTACTAGAGTTCCCACTTGAGCTGCCTGTTCCTATAGAGAAGCAGAAGCCGGTCCCCCCTCACACTCCCCCACCCCCACTCCATTCCTCTCTCTCACTCTTTGAAGCCTTTTGGGATGATGACACCCACCGTAATCGGTGGATGCACAGCTTCTGACATGACACACGATTGAGAAACCCTTTCCAACTGATCCAGGTTTCATTGTTGCGTTCAGGCACGGTGCATCCTCTGCCAAGTGGAAAGGCCTTTCACAGGAGAATAGTGGAAGTCAGCGTGCTGGGGTTTTGACTGACAGCTCTGTTGAGGAAGCAAAGCCAGCTCCCGTACCTATCTGATCTCTGCTCAGCAGCCATGCGCTGCTGACCTGCTTTTTTTCTACTAACTGTATCTGGGATCAGCTAATCTTCAAATGGGGAATAAGATTAGTCCATTTGTGCCTATGTGGCTTTGCTTCCAAGGCAGATTTGGGATTGAGGGTATGTGCAGAGTGGGACGGAGACCAAGCTTCCGGCAGTAATGAAAAATAATTCAGTACATTTAGTCAAGTAATGTTTAAGGGCCTGTACTTTACTACAGTATCTCCCTCTTCTACTACTCCAAAGAATTCCAGAGTTATAGTCAGCTCAAGATCAGAATGTTTTTACTTGACACAACAAGTCACAGAAATGGTGCAGACATTAAAAATTAAAACACAGATTATATTTGGATGACTGACATTTTGAGATTACCAATGTAAACATGAAAGGTATAATACATTATATTAGATTATATTATATGCTGACTTGAACTAATAAAGTTGGTTTTAGTAGTTTTTAATGTGACCAAATGATATGAATATTTCTTTGTCTAATAGCTTCAGCAGAGAGAGCTGAGAGAAAAAAGAGACAAGTGGCATACCAAGATGCAAGAAGTGGGATGGGACCGAGACATAGAGGAGAAACTCACCCAGCAGGTTTTTGCCTCTCCTTTCTTGTTGAACAACAATTTTTGAGCACTGAATCATTTGCAAGCATCTGGAACAAACTGTGACCATGGAGATATCTTCCTGGGAATGGTGTAGTAATCAGGCCACATTTCTGAGCCTGCCTCCTTTACCCTCCCTCCTTCCCATATCAAGCCTATCCCTAATGTCACTTGCATCTATTTGAAACGTATTCCGGTATCAGAAATGTTTTGGTTGAACACGAAACAGGCAGATGCACACTGGAAAACATGTTTGTGTGTTCACCTTGAGCGGACGTGTTTATGGAAAGCTCTGATTTCAAGCTGACCGAGTCCACTAGAACACATGTTAATGCCCGGCTATTTCTGCTTCAGGGTCCGTGCAGGACTCCCCCTTGTTTACCAGCAGCTATTTTTAGAAGAGTGGAGGGAAATTGGCTTCCCACTATCACTGCTGGAAACCAACTGGTGCAACAGTTGCTATCTAGTGTAATCTGAAAGGCTTGTCAGTACTGTAACTGTCTTAGAACAAAGTTACCACAGCAGGAAATTACAGGGATATTTCTATTCTATATTCTTTTGTGTAATGCATGTTTTTGAACATGTGTTATGTGTTGAGTGTCACTACTATATTTGTATGTAGCATTTCAACAAATGCAAACAAAGAATAATGTGCATAGGGGTGATGTGACTAAATATGAGTAAGCCATGGGTCAGTTGGTAGGGCAGCGGTCTACACACCTCAGGGTTGATGGTTCGACCTCCGGGTCCCTGCACACTTTAACCCCCATTACCACGAGGAAGCACTACAACAAATACTAATTTCTAAATATTTAAAGATATAATTAATTTATTTTAATATTTTAAAAGGTTTAGTCCATATCATAAACCATTTGAATCAAGAGGCTTTAAAAGCTGTGCAGCATATGATGCTCTCTGTTCAGGTTCTCTGTCGGATAATGAAAAACTTCTCTCAAGAATACTTGAGGTGAAGAAATGAAAGAACCTTCTGGAGGAGCAGAAAAGTGCTGCTTGTCCAGGAGAGGTTGACAGAATATAATAATATTACCACATGGACAATCAGGACGACACTGTAAAAAAATAAGATGGATATTTAACAATACAGATTTGGCATTAAAAATTACTGCAAAGTCAATAATATATAACGTATATCCTTCAAATCAATTCATGTTTTTTTAACAGAATTTACATCTGCTTTTGTTGGGCTACTTTACCTCTACCTAATTAAACCTTTGGGGGATTTTGAATGCTCTTAGTGTTTTTACACGAGTTCATTAACACGCGCTGTAAATGATCGTACGGAATTAAATCCAACTTATTCTAAAGCGTGAAAGTTGGGGCACGCGTTGCGTCTGTTTTTGGTATGTAAGCGATGCAGCAGTGTCCTCATCATTGGCCCAACATCCACTTGTCCCGCCTTTGTGGACACGCGATTGGCTTCAGTGAAGGCTGGAGCAGTGGGCCGATGGCTCGTCTAATGAATATTTATAGACACACGCACATTCAGGCCTCACCCTGAGCGCGTCTGGCTCATCGGAACAGAATGTGGGATGTGGTGATGTAACGTCAGTCATCTCTTGCACAGCAGAGACTGATGCCTGAGACTTACCGGACAGCGCGGTGAGTCACTGCTGGGGTGAAACGGTGGCGACCACCGGACTGACAGCTGCTGCGATTCAACTCATAAAGCGTAATTATCTTTACGCGTTAGAGGCAAGTTGCACATCAGTTCAGATGTGGGTGTCTGCGCTGTCTGGAGCTGGGCACATTCTGCCAACGTGAAGCCACTCCCCCAGTTAGAAAATACTATTTCAGGTCATCAGGGTTCAGTTACGGTGGAAGTACCGGACAAACAGGTTGTGGGCCGCCTCTAAAGCCCGAAACCACAGGGTATAAAAGACGCGCCCATCATCCCTCTGATTCAGAAACTACGAGAACGGCACTTTGACAGAGGGGGGAACTGAACAGCCGTGCCCCAGTTCGAGCGCATCTCGCCTGATTTACGCAACAGCCAATCCACGCCGCAGCCGCGCAGACAAACAGCCGCTTGTTTAAGCCGATCAGCCGACAACTAATCCGGGACACTCGCGGAGGAGAATTAACCAGACAAGAGAGTCGCATCTGCGCTTTTCCAGCGTCTCTGAAAAACCAAAACTCCAAGATGATGATGATGCAGCTGCAAGAAACCCCCAACCAGAAAAACTCCCTCCTCAACGCCATGAACCGCTTCATCGGCGCAGTCAACAACATGGACCAGACCGTCATGGTGCCGAGCATGCTGCGGGACGTCCCGCTGGATGAAGAGAGGGAGATGGGCTCCCTGAAATCGGACGTGGACGAAGGGGACATGTACAGCTATTACCAACTGCTCAAGTCCATCCGCCGGGACATCGAGTGGGGGGTCCGGTACGCAACAGCCGATGAGAGGCGGAAGGAGAGCATGACTATCACCCGCAAGAACTCCTCCGCATCCACCTCTTCCTCAATGTCGTCTTCATCCTCTGAAGATGACGAAGAAGAGGACGAGGATTTGCAGAAGCAGTTTCAGTACCATCTGACCGGTCTGCAAGGGGTCCTGTCCAAGCTCACACAGCAGGCGAACTCTCTCACCAAGCGCTACAAGCAGGAGGTTGGCATCGGGGGATGGGGCCAGTAAAACGGGAGCGCACAGTGACTTTCTCAAATGATATTTTTTTTTTATTTGTTACTTATTGGACTGGCTAACCTGACTTCAAAACAGGCCTCATTGCTGCTGCTGCTGTCACTACTGATGAAAGTATTGGGCAAACATTTGAATGGTAGAGAAAGAGGCAGCTTATTTCCGTATCGAGGCCTACAAGGTGTTGGTCTGCTCTGACTGTAGACGTGTTGAGCTGGAAGGAAGCAGCGTTGTACGCACCGTGCTTTCAGTGAGACACGGATGTCATATATTTAAGCCTGTATTTAAGGTGTAATTTATTATCTCACGCAGAGAGCCAAATTTTGTTTCTAAGTTGGAGAACAAGTGGACTGTATGAACCACAGGACCTGTCGTTTGAACCACCCCGCTGAAGGGGCATACTGACAAAAGACTCAGCTTCCACTCTGTGTTGCTGATGATGTTCGTGTGTTCAGATGTATTTGTCTGTGTATGACCAGTGCTACTGTTTTTTTACGTCTTTAAATTGTGCATGTATGGAAGGAGGCAGATGATTATCGTATCTGCCTGTGATCTCCTGATGCCCTACATCCTACCTGATAATTCTTCTGCATAGAGAATAATGAGGGTTTCCTTGTATGAATTGTTAATGTAATTTATTTGCTTTTTTGGGGGGGATGTCCATCTGTCATAAAAAGAAAATGCTTTTGCACCTTATGCACAGTTTTTATACTGTTTCTAAAATATACTTTTGCATAAATGCACTCCAGTTGTTGTGTTTTACTTTTACATGAATTACATCACATTAAAATTAAAGTAAAACATGATTAAGCCACATAAACATGTCTATAGGCATGTGCTTATCCTTATGCTTCTAGGTCAAGGAGTACCTTGTAACAGCTCATTTCCTCCTGACCACAAACTAAAGCCTCGGTTTGCACTAACCAAAATGTCTTTACAGTTTTCAATTTAAAGATTGGAATTTTAACTATGAGAGGCATCATTCTTATTATTGTTTGTGCAGGTGAAAAGTAAACACACAGAGTAGGCAGCTATTCAGAGATTTAGAAAAGATATCCAATTTAAATGGACAAAACATTAAAACAAGCACAAAAACATCTCTTATTGGGAGTGTCAAAGACTGTCTCTTATATCACCTGTATGTTAAACAGTAGATGTAAGAAACAATACATACAGACTTATTTTATTTGGAGTAAAGATAATATTTCTTTGACCTTCACACATTGTGTTACATTATTAGTAACCCACACCCTGTTGAATGACAGAAACAGCTTATGGCACTGTAGTCAGTCAGGGTTATGGGGAAAAGGTCGGTTTTCAGAGAGCAAAAACTGCAAATGAATCACATTATGTGCTTTCCTCACCCACAAGATGTTAAATATGTTAAAAGGGAGAGGTCAAATTACTTTCAGGTTGAGGAATGCAACCTGTCCATTAAATTTACTTAGCAACACCTTGAATCACTATTCAAAAAATGATTCTCATTGGCATCAGTACAACTGTGTGCTTTTGTACAGTATGACACCAAAAACTTTGAGTGCACAATTTGATTTCTATCAGCTCCCTGCAGTAAATATTTTACAATGTAATCTGGGAATACATGAGAAATAGATGCAATCAGTTTCAGCCTTTTAATCTTTACATGTATAGAAGTTTTAAAGACAGTAAATGAAGACTTCCGTATTTTTGGACCCCTGGCAGACAGAAAGAAATTACTTACAGCAAAGGCTATTGAGATGATATGGCAAAAGTATGCAACACACCCACTTTCAATTCCTCTTTTTCTCTCCTTCTCTCTCCTTCTCTCTCCTTCTCTCTCTTTCTCTCTGCGCTCACAATAAGTAAAACAAATGCAAAAATGTTTATATTTTTTAAAGTGGCACGCAGCAGCAGTGCGCTGAGACTTAAACATGACAATTAAGGTTTACTATAAAATCAAAGCTTTACAAACCTCTCAACTTTCGACGCCACTCCTACTCGGACGGGCCGTGTTTTTTTTTGTCCTTTCCTGTGCACCGTACAATCAGGAAGGGAAGCTACATCAAAACAAAAACAAATTGCAGCGATATCGTCTTTACTCCCTTGTTTAGTTGAAATGGACAGTCACAATCCAAAGTCAACGAGTAACGATTCGCGCTGCGTATTTTTTAATACAGATTCAGAAGACAATCGATGCGTGAGTATTTATACGCACTGTTAACTCAGTGCTTAGCTTCTGAGCTAATTAGCTCTGCAGCTAACGCTAACGTCCTAGCTTTTGGTCAATGTTTTGAATTGCCAACTATTATGTAGACTTCATTGTTTATTGATTGGCAGGTGATTAGCCAGGCGACATCTACATGGCGACACAATTGTCCTGCCAAATCATCTTGCTACATGCTAATTCATTTAGCTGTAATAATTGCCTGTTAAATATTCATGGTATATTGGAACTGTGTCACTAAAACAGCACCTACTGCTGTCTTCACTGTCTCGCCTGCTAATGATAAGCTAACGTTTCTGTTAACGTCTGACTAGCTAACTGACTCCCTGAGTAAAACAGGTTTCAACAACTTAAATGTTAACTTAATAAAACATCATTCCCGTTGCTTGACGCTATCCAATGTTGTTCAAGGTTTAAACCTCAAACATTGATAGAAGTGAATGTATTTAATACAGCAAAGTGAGTAGAAGATAAACACAGAATCTGAATCCCGAAAGCTAAACTGTATAACTGTATAATGTGACGCTGCTATTTTACTAAAGTAAATTAACAACATTTTTATTTTTTTCTGTAGCCAATGAACATTAACCACAACACAATGCATTTCAGTGACCAGGTTTCTTAATATTAACATTGTGTTCGGGATGTCATGGGGTAAGTTGCTAGAAACCTACTGCTTAAGATTTTCTAACCAAGCAGGTGGTTCAGGTGCTCATCACAGGTGTTGACCACTGTACCCCCCTTATGGTTGATGCCCCTCTGTCTGTTTTCAGACATTTTGGTGGCTCTCGGTTCCAGCTTGCATGCAGTTTCAGAGTCTGGTGCTATGATACAGGGCCGTGTTAGAAACTGTTGCCAAATACCTGCAAGTGAAAAAAACAGATGGTTATGAAACGGAGTTCAAATACCTGAGGGCTTACACAAGAAAAGATGAGTTCAAACCTTTTAATACTTATCTTTAAAATAATCTAGTTAGAAAAATGCCATGCTTGGTTGTAACTTGTTGCTCAATCAAGGCAATCGTCAGAGTTACATATCACAATAGTCATACATTTAATTTCTATACTTTCCAGTACTCTTCCGGTGTTTGTGTAGTTGCTGTTTTAGTCTCTTTCACTGCAAATACACAAGTTAGCCAAGGCACCGTCATCCTGACATGACTGCAGCAACCTCTTTTCTTTGTCAGTGGAACAACACCTGTCACAGTTATAAGTCTTGTTCAGTGATTCATGTGCATAAATCTGGACAGCTATGCACATTATATAATAATTATCTGCAATTTGAATGTTATCCAACCCTTCCTGTATTATTTTAAATTTTAGATTGCAGTTTGCAGTAGTATAGATTGGGATACTTCAGCAAAATTCCATTCAGTCAGTGGACCTTAATAGTAGCTTATGTAGGATTTCTCATACATTTGGTTTAAGCATTCTTGCAGATATTTAATGATAACTGAACGATATAAGGATAATCTGCAATATTAGAGTATATTTACTTGTAAATAATCTCTATTTGCAGCCTTAATTATGTTTTTCAAAGGCGATTCAATATTCACCTCAATAATACTGTATATGTCTCATGAAAGCTATGATACAGGTGTATGTGTGAGTATCATCATGAGGAGAACAATACATTCTAAAACTGACAAAGTTTAACAATAATCATCATCATCAGTCACAATAATTTAAACATAGTCGGACATCTCTCATAAACAAACTTGAAATCTGCCTTTGTGTTTAATGAACAATGTTTTTTTTAGCCCTTTTTGCACTAGATGTCCCCTGTTTTCTTTAGGGAAGCACAGGACATAACAGTAGTGTTGCAGATGTGATTACTTGTTACAGACGGATCACTGAAGGAAGTCTTGTTGCGACTCTGATGAGTCAGGTTCATGACACTGTTTGGCCACAGCAGTGATATTGGACAGCTGATAGTGTGGACGAGCACTTTTCTTCTCTTGCACAAAACACTTGTGTTGACTTCTTTATTCCACCTGAAGTCAAACTTGGTGTCAAACCAAGTGTCATTCCTCCCATACCTTCATTCTTTGACTCTCCTTTCTTGTTTTCTCTTTGAATAGCTTTTTGTTTCAGATTGAATGTTGTTCAGCACAAAATATGCAGCATGTTGGGATCTGGCCTTGTTAACACAGCTGTATTTCAATCCACTCAGCAGTCATTTATCAGCTTTCTGTGTTTATAGAAAGTGTTCAAATGTGTCCAGTACATGCAGAGATGACATCTAATTGCACAGATACACACACAAAAGATGCTGAAACAAATAGCAGTCTTGTCAACCCAGTAATTTCGAAGCTTGTGATTAAATGGGAATGGGAGTATTTGTGTTCTACGTCTCAAGTTTCCACAGTGCTTTACTTACAACAAAGAAATTGGATAAAGTAAGTGTTGCGTAGGTTAGCCTTGACACGCTGTTTTTATTATTCATGGAAACGTGCCATTTGCTTACGGGTTGCTTCTGATTTACAGGTGGTGATTTTAGCAGTGAAACGAGCCACAGGAACCTTCTCTTTAGTAGGATGGTAAATATTTGTTCTTGTTGATCATTCTTTGTCTTAAATCTTTGTGTTTTTTTAACACCAATATTTTAACTGCCCGTATGCAAGTATGATTTGAGGATACAGTGACATGTACTTATCTACGTTCTATGTAAAATTGGGTGTGTCATTACATTATGAGACATGATACATTTGTAAACATATCTAATAGTTTAATTATGGTATAAAGCTTGTAATGTTTAGCTGTTGTTTAATATGTGATTCACCTCCGTGGTAATTTAAGAATCTGCGGTTTGTAGTGATGCTGTATTGGCCACACGTTTTGAGTCTGACATTTTTGTGAAATTAAGTATAAGTAATTAAAAACTATTTAGGGAAAGATGTAGATGCAACTGCAGCAGTAGCGCTTGAGCTTTGCGCTGACAATGCTGTTTTCTAGCGGCGCGAAACAAATATATTTATCTCAGAGGCCCACAACGATAGACAGTAGAAGTTTAAGTTCTGGATCATTTTAAAGGCAAACCTCGGCACAACGCAAGTTAGTGTCTTTGAATGTTTTCCCACAGTTGGCCTCAGAAGGGGTGGTTATGTTTCTGCAGAGATTCCTTCAGATGTTGCTGAGCAGGTCTTTGGCACATATTCTGACAAATATGCAGGTTTCACTAGATGCCTTCATGATTAGACGCCTCACTGCAACCTAAAGAAAACCAGCAGTTGGTGGAGGGGTAAAGGTTACAAGACCAAGTGTAGGCGTTGATATATTTATGTGCAGTAAGTCGTCATCATCATTAGTGCAGTAAATGGCCTGTCCTGCTCAAATGATTTTCTTAGCAGTTAGCATGAAACATCTCATTGTTGTGTGTCTTCTCTCTCTTCAGTCTTTTCATGCTGTGTGTGATCTGGCTGCTGCGGCGCTATCACTCCCTAGCTCAGGTAAATTTATTCACCGCAATGTACAGTCCCTTTCCATTTTCTGTTTGCTTTGTTGCCACTGGAAATATGTTCAATTAGCCATGGCAAATCTTGGCATAATTGAACCCAATTAAAATGCACAGATGAATCAGTTGTGGAGTTAATTGACTAATGGTTGTTCTATGATAATGGCTTTGTCTTGCGCTTCTTTGCTTTTTCCTTCTTCAAATGAAGAGATTAGCTTTTAGTATTATTTAGACAATAATTGTCCTCCACGTACTTTAAATATGCTAAGCATAAAAGTATTGAATTGACAAAGAGTTTGCCTCTAATAAGCTGTTTTTGTTTGCGTGTACTCCGAAGCAATGTTTTTGTCTTTGAATGCAGCCCAGCAGGTCTGTCGAGTTTATCTGTGCTGCATGTTATCCTTATAATCTGAAGTAAATTACATTTTAATGTGGGGCTCTGATGGATCCTATTACCTCTGGACTAGGTTGCATAGTGTGGCCTCACCTCCTCATCTTCTTCCTCCTCCTCATAGATCTCATAAACCTCCACCCCTCACAGAGGTTATCCATCAGTCAATAGTCTTCAGTGCTCTTTGGCTGCACTGCCGCCTTTTTCTGCCTCCCCCCTCCCCATTCTCCTCCTCCCCCTGCTCTTCTTTTGCAGCCTTGGCAGGGTCATTGCTGGGCACTGATAAAGGGACCGCTTGTGTACGTCCGTGTCTGTCTTTATGTACAGTACCTGCCACTGCCACGTTTTGTAGCCACTAGAGTCGAGTTACTGACTGACAGTTGACTTGCAGAGGAGATTCCCCTTTCAAAATTCTGTACCACACCAATTATTGATTCATTTCATAAAAACACACCGACTGCAGTTTCTATAGAAGGAATTAAGTGTACGCTCTCCTCTGATATTTTTACTGAGTTGTCACTGGGGACGTCGTATGCCAAGCTGTCAGCCACATCAGTCGTCATTTGATCTATAATTTGCCCTTCTCTCTTACCGAATATAAATGCACTGACATTTTGTACTAAGGATTTTCTGTTAGAGAATCCCCATTCATGTCTTTCTCTCATTTTCTCTGTACAGAGGATGATTCTCAGCCTCACTGTAGCAGCCTTTTTTGACAGTGTAGCATATGTCATGGTGAGTTACTCCTGTCTGTTTCTCTAAACGCACATTTTTTGTAAATGTTTGTGGAAATGTTTCTCCTTGTTTGTTGTTTTTCGTCCCTTCCTCAGGGTGAGTCCCATCCAGAAGAGTCTTTTTGTAACTTCCAGGCCTGGTGGCTAACTTACTTTGGTAAGAGAAAAATGAATTAATTAAGTAAGGAATTGCTCGCTGGCAGAGAAAAGATGCAGAATTTATTAGCATGAAAAATGACGTTGCTTTGTCGTTTGTGTTTTTTGGCTTTAGAACAAAATCTGCCCTGACACACTATCTTTCAGAGCCCAGAGCTTTTGGATATATAGCATGGCGAGATCAAGGTGATAAATTCAGGACTATTCACACGCCCATCATGTAACAACGGTGGAGTCATGCACCATGCTGTAGAGTTATTGTCCCATTGCAAGCATTCATAATACCGCAATAAAACAACATGCCCGATTGTTTCATCATCGTCCCTTGTATTATCTTCCTCCAATGACTACAGGATGAGAGCATTTCATTTAGGTTAATCAACAGTATAGGCATTCTGTATGTTTGTGATACGCACTGACGAGGCAGGATTCTTTTTACACTAAAAATCCTGGTTTTATTTGCTTTGCTGGTGTTCGCCACAATTACAACTCAGCTTAAGCCTCGATTAACATAAAGAATGTTAGTTAGGACTGGCTGCTAATACTACACTTCACCAAGCTTGTGTTATTGGTCTCACAGGCAGACGCGCACGCACGCACACACACTGCGATGGATACAGGGTAATGGGCAGTGAGTTAGTGCGGCAGGGTGTGTGCATGTCACCTCAGTTTATCATGAGGATCCTCACGCTGAGGACAAACTGCTGTACATAAACACCAGCTGAACAGGCTGTTTGTTCTGTTGCAAAATGCCAAGTCTTGTGGGAGCCACAACGCACAGCACTGCTTTTAACTTCAGCCAATAAAATTTTATGAAATGTGTTTGAGATAAAAGAATGTGGTAACGTGGGGCAGCGTCAGGACAGGTGTTGAGGCTGAGCGATGGGTTGTCGAGTTCAATCAAAGCCCGTGCACTGCTGAGTGCTTATGTAAGATATTTGCACATTCACAATGACACAACAACGGTTATTCATTGTGATGACATAGACAGTCCTCCTCCTTCTTAGTCACTGCTACCGCTAAAGGTTCCTTTAGCATAACAAGAGTGTGTGTTTTGCATTTTTGTGTGTGCAGCTGGGAGGAGTTTGTTGGATGAAACTCAGTAAGCTTTGTATGTGGTTCAGGGAATCCATCATCGTGGTGACTGGCCCTGCCTGTCCTGTCAACAGGCGTGCACACACACTCACACAGACACAC
>JAUMHF010000013.1:5573780-5597189 GCA_032359275.1 Microctenopoma steveboyesi
TAAATTACAGAAAATAATGAACTTTATCACAATATGCTAATTTTTTGAGAAGGACCTGTATGTGCAGAAAGGTCCAGGGGTGCTGAGTTGAGCTATTCCATAATATATGGCTACTGTCTGTTCTATACAATAGTTACACATTTTTACAAGTCAAACAATCTCACTGATGCATTTAAAGTCATTTAAATGTCGAGAGCTGTCTCTTCCAGTATAATAAAGACTTTTTAGACGAAAATGACCAAAATTATAATAATAATGCAGATTGTTTTTACCGTTCTTTACTGTAAAAACAGTAAATAATCTTTTTAAGAATTTAAAAGACTGAAAAACAGGGATTTTATATAACTAATTAAATTGGGGCATGCGTTTGTCCAGGTCTACAACGAGTCATATTTATCAATAACCGTCTCAGATTACCGTCTCGCAGAGCAAATCTTATTAAATCTTCTCTCTGTTCTAATCGGTTTAGACTATCCAAATGTTGGTATGCTGTTAGGTTTTACTATGTCAGGAACTGCACCAGGATATACGACACTGTACGTGTGGAGAGTGAATTAAATCATTGTGTCCATTTTGTCCAACAGTATAAAGACACCAACCACCACATACCAAACAATGTATTTTAATACCATTCCTTACTACCCACCTCATGTCTGTGTTTTGCAGATGGTACGTGCCTCTGTTCAGCCTCATCTTCCTGATGATCTGCTGCTATGCCAGGATCATCTGTGTGGCCAATAAGAGGGTGAGTGCTCAACGTGCATCCAGTCAGCAGCAGAAGCTCAACACAATGACCGCTTAGCTGAATCCACTGTGACCTTTTAGAGTGAACGTTAGTGACGAGACTTCAGAACTACTACAGTTTGGTCTTATTTTCATGAATATTACCATCATTTTTATCAGTCATTACATATCCTGCACACTTGTACGTGTCACAGGGTCATGCAAGATTTGTTCTGGGTATTGCCAACATGCAAAAGTTCAGTGAGTCACATAGGTTGTAAAAAAAGCGAGGAATTTAGCCAGGTTGTCTGGACAACTTCATTTGCAAACAAGTTGAACCTTTTTTTTCTGTTCAGGTGTGTTTAGCTGACCGTGGAGTTTGTTAAACCTGTCATCTCATTACTTTTAAGTAAACTTAATCCATTTCCAGATTAATACTATTAACAGCACTTATAGTGATTGCATTAGAAATACAAGCCCAACTTTTTGGACTTTTATTTGGGCAAGTGCGCTATTTGAAGACGTCTTTGATGGCATATTTCTGTAGCAGTAACTTTAGGTTATCACTACGTTGCCTGGTATGGCACCAACTCTGTGTTGGTTTGTAGTTGTGCTAAGTTTTCTGTTGTCATAGTGCAGTACAAGCCCGAGGGAAGCATTCCACACGTCCTCGCACATAGCTGCCATTCCCCCCATCTGACGACACCGCGCGCTGTAGCTGTACTAGCGCTGTCGGTGCACGGGCGAACGTGTAATATGTGTATGAGTTTCTGGAGTGATTCATCAGAAAGAGACGAAGAAAGAGGCAGGCTGGAGCCAGAATAGACTCATAATGCAGTGCCATCGTGAATGTTGACATTCTTTGTTTGGTGAGACACGGCACGGTGAGACAGATTTTGCAGATAACCGGGGCTGAAGATAGACAACGTCAGAGACAGACAGACAGCAGGTAGCTGAAAAGAAGAGGATGAGACTACACAGCTCTTTATCATGAATGTGATAAAGAAAATGAATGAATGTATCTAGTTTTCAACCTGCATCTCATAACTCATGCAGCTCACAGAACTCAACTGTCTCTCCCTCTGTCTCTTGTCCCACCGAATCTCTTTTCCACCTTTCTCATTTTCCATCTCCTCCTCTTCACCTTTCCACATCCATCCATCTCTGTCTGTCTCTTCCTTTCATTTTTCCATACATTCTCTTATCCTGTCTGCCTCCAAGTAAGTCTCTCTCTCTCTCTCTCTCCCCCCTCCTTCACTCTGCTGTTTTGCTTTCTCTATCATATTTATGAAGAGCTCAAGCCTTATCTCTTTTCAGCTGCAGGCTGTCTCACTTGAAAGAATTTCAAAAGCTTTGAAAGCAGGGTAGGTAGCAACTCGACGGAGAAAGGGATAAAGAGGAGGAAGCTGAGAGGCGGAATGTTAGCTGGACGGAGAAGTTTCTCCACTTTTCTGGAGTCTGGTGGGTGGGCAGGCGGATCAGTGGCTGGAAATGACTGTGGCGTGTCAGTTTACCAGGTTTGAGTTATTTACACCTGGATTATTTTGAGAAGCAACACATGCATCCCGAGTGGCTCTGTAAGCTTGTACTAACTAGAAGGATTTCAAAGCTAATGAGTCATTTTCAGGACATACAGGGAGGTCTGAGAATGTGGTGGTGTTTGTTGTAGTGATGCCTTTTGTGCATGCCCACACCTTTCCTCCTAAGCCTCGCGCCTCAGCATGTAACTAACTGAATCACTCACCTTTCTGTGGCGTGGCTTAAGCAAGGCTGCAACAAAGACCCGCACAGTAGATACCCAGCCGAAGCCTTATGACACAGCCACTTACTATCAGCGTTTGTTGATTTTAATGGATAGCGGTGCTCAGGTGGACGTCAGGCGGCTGTAGATGTAGCCTCTTTTTTTTTTCGCACTGCACAAACACACCATGGCCACACATAGATTTACAATGACAATCACTTCATCGCCCAGAAACCATGGCAACACTGAGTTAATAAATAGCGGAACAGAGGAACCGTTAGTGCATGTCGTTCATGCTGCCTTTTTGTGTGTGCACATGAATCTTACACAGGGCCTCTCGAGATTTGTCTGTGATGTCTTGGGTTACATAAACCATCCTGCTTCCTACAGCCCCCCGGATCCCTATCCCACCATTATAAATCCCAGTCTTATTGGGTGTTCATTGGGAGCTCGCGCGCGTGTGTGTCTGACATTTTTCCTGCATTCCCCCGAGAGTGGAGACGGAGGAAGAACGAAAAGTATTCCCACGTTCTCTCTGGAGAACTCAAATCTGCCATGTTTGCTCCACTTTTTGCTTTTTCTTCAATACTTCTTCAAAAAAGAAATTCTTCCCTTTCTTTATGCCCGTTGCCGTTCCTCCCTCTTTCTCATGCCTCATTGTGTGCACTGAAGCTGATCGGTTTCCTCTTTTTTCTTTGGGAGATGCCTGAAGCCATTTAAGTGCTCCCCTCTGCCTCTGAGCTCTGCGCTCTGCAGTGAATTAGCCAGTTTTGCAGCGATTGGCGAGAAGGCGGAGGAATTTTGTGTGATAGCCAGTGTGACATTTGTTCCAATGTTACATGTGTTACCTCTAAACCTGAAGTTACTCCTGTCTTGAAATGATCCAATCACTAAACAGTTTTTTTGGTCCTGACCTTTACTTTATATGTTGTGTATTTACTGAACAGATGCAGTCATGGTTGGGAACCTTCAATCCGGAGAGGGAGAGACGAAAGGTAATGACCTGTCTGACCATCGTATTTCCTAGCGCACACGCACACACACACACACACACACACACACACACACATGGACATGGAGCGTGAGGATTGGGGTGTGTGCAGGATTAGCTCTTGCTGTCACACCAGGTAGGTGTCAAACACAGCAGGGAGCAATTTGACCTCTTGACTTTCCTCCTGTGTGTGTGTGGGGGTGTGGGGGTGCGTGCATGCCTCTAAAAAGTTGACTATGCATATATATACATGTGTATAAATCTCATGCCAACACTGACTGAGAAATGGGTCACGATGAGCAGGGAAAACCTGGGGAAAGCTGCTTTTTGTCATGTCGTTTTTTACTTGGCGTAAAGTGACACTGATTTCACATGTAGACATTGTGTTGTGCTCGAAAAGAACTATTTCAAGTCCGATTGTCTTGGTATAGTTGTTCTGAAATACTTTTGTGGAGAGGCAGAAATGCTATATTGTTTATATTTGTGGACGTTTCCAGACAATTTCAGCTGGAAAAGGTTCATACAGTTGCACTTGGCTGGTGGCATGAAAAATTAAATAGTTGTGTAATAATTGACGACAGAAAGTCAGAGAGTACTGTACAGAAAACTGGCTTCCCTCACACCTCCGTGCAGCTGGCCAATTAAGGCATGATGTGGGTGTGAATGTTAGATTAGAGCATCGCTACCTCTTCCTCAAGGTGTCAGAAAGTTCCAAAAAAGGTCAGACGCAGACTCCCCATTTCTAGGGTCAGAAAGGTGTGGGTGGAGGTGGTTTCTGGTGCTTTATGGTTAAGATCTTTTCTGTCATGTGTGCTACTCAGCCTCTCCAGACAGTTCACCTCTCAAAAGTCTGAGAAAATAAGCCCGGTGATGTCATGGAGACAATAAATTACACCACAGATGAACGTTTGCATTATAAACAGATTTCATAAAAGGAGCATTGGGAGGAAGGCTTCCACACATTTAGAATTAGGATTGAGTATTTCTGAAGCTTGACCCATACGTGGAGAATAAAATTCAAGATATCTTAATTCAATTTAAAGCAGGCTCTTTGAGATGTGTCTCCTGCCAGTTCCAGTAATTGTATGGAAGCGCAAGACTGTATCACTGGAGAAGCCCTAATAGATTTCTTAGAACATGCTGGTTCTGGGAAGTGTTTTTTCTTTTGGAGTGAAAGTGTTTCAGCATGTCATTTCAACAGGGCTCCTGGCTACAGACATTGAAGTGTTCTCCAGCAAGACACGGAACCCTCTGCTGCCCACATGAAACATCGCTGTTGAGGTGCCAGGTCATTAAAATGGAAATGTTAAATGTAAATCCAACTTAAACGGCGCATTCTGCAGAGAGGTGGTCCGTATTGCAGCACTCTCGAAAAGTCAGCCGCAGTGCCTCACTCGCCTGCTTTTAGTGACTCTCCTCTGTCTCCTCTGTTCTGTTGTTGCACCTCCACCCACAGGGTGAGGTGCGGAGGGCAGGTTAGGGTAAAGGTTATGTAGATGCTGCCCCTAAGTGGCAGATGTAATTACTGCACACTGAACTGGCATAACCCTCATCAGTGATGTGGGTGTGCGTGAACGTGTGGCAGCAGCAGCACACACACACACACACACACACTGTTCATGTGGACTAATTGCTATGTGTAGCACAGAGTGTAAATAAGTCAGCAGCGGTTTTTTATCACACTCTCCGTTTCCTCGTATTTCTCTTTCCCCGACGCTCTCCCCATTTCCATGTGTTTTTCTCTCTGCCTTCCACTTTGCACTCTCCCTCTCTTTTTTCCACCCTCTTTCTGTCCTTTTCTCGCTCACTCACTCACTCTCTCTCCTCTTTCACCCCCCCCCCCCTCTCACTCTTGTACTCAGCATGAATAAAGCAGCAAGCCAGGTTCATGGACATGAATATTTATGAGAGTTTATGCACGCGCTGTGATGCTTTAAAACAACAACAACAGCCTCCCTGATTGTGCTTGCCAAGCCAGCGAGCACTGGTTCATGTGGGTATGAGTGCGAGTGTCTGTGGAAGTGTGTGTGTGTGTGTGTGTGTGTAGCAGCAGGTGTAAACTAGAAAAAGCGATTCCTGCTGGGTGTCTGAAGACCGCTGACTCTGGTGATTTCCATTCACTTCGTCAAATCTCCCTCCTTCTGCGCCTCACGTGTTCACCGTTACCGTCACACATGCACGCAGAGACACTCGTGTTTTGTGCTCCCACTAGATTCTTGCGTCCTCCACTCTTGATCTTTCTTCTCTCTGAATCAGTCTCAGCTTGGCACCGCTCCCTGTCCTCTCTATCGGTGTGTATCTGTGCGCCTATCGGGTTGGCATGATGATGTACATACTTAACTAGTGTTGGCAGTCATCAGGGCTGTCAGTCACATGCGTGTGACCCATCCGCGTGAATCCTGAGTGATTTTTTTGTGGTCATTCATGGGAAACGCGAGCACCACAAGGTCTTGCAGCAGCACGGGTCAGTGAGGAGGATATTCAGAAGAGGGCGTTCAGTCAGTCAGTCAGGCTGCACACACACACACACACACCTTTCAACACATTTGCACACATTTGCACAACTGCACACGCAGCAGCTGAGTCCCATCGGGTAGCAACAAAGCTGGCTGAGCAAACAGCGAGCTGCTTGTTCGTTATCTTCCCAGGGTGTTTGTTTACTGATTCACACAAGCTTTACCTTGAGTCACAATGCGACGTCTCCGCTTGTGTGTCCGCATACGTGCGTGGCCGCATGCACAACCTTTTGTCCACTTGAGCGTTACATGTGCATGCCCGTATCCTTGTTTATCCAGCAGATCTTTACTTTGCATGTCACCAGTGTCCTGACGAAGTTGGTATGAGAAAGGTGCAAGGACAGTTGGCTTTGTCAATCAAGGGGCTCTTAAGCGGGACACATGGCAGACACGCACACACAACACATACACCTTCGTTTGTAGGGATCATCTCTAAAGCTGCTAGATAATCAGCAGTAAGACTCGCCGTTGCTTCTGGTCTATGCTATCTACCATCTCATTAGTGTGTTAATGTGTTTGAAAGGATACTTTTAAAAAATAGAGCTTTCTCATCAGAAGGTCTGCTGATCTTCCTCAGCAGTTTGGAGTTTGTAGGTGTTCATCATTTATGTATTCTGCTATTGCTTCGCCAACTACTGACAAACTGATCATAAGACTCAGATGACGTGTGATCTGTGTTAAGACCTACAGACAGAGCAAAGTCGGTCTAATAATAATCAAGCAATTTAATAAAAGTATTCATTTGCTGGAGTAACATTTGAAATCGCCTGGACACTTGCTGTATGAATCAACATTTCACACCTGTGACAGACAGCAGCAGGTGTAAATGTGCAGGGCCAGGAAAACAAGTTTTATTAAAAGTTCTAATCACTGTTACTTCTTTAATTTTTACTCCAGAAAGCCTTTTGCAAAGTCCTTGAATTCGCTGTTCAAGTGCATCTGAGAAGCCAGATGCTGTTATTTTTAGAGTAGGTTTTCTCCGAGATGAGACCGAGCGGTGGGGGGGGGGGGGGTGCAGGGGCTGGGCCGCTCCTGATAACCGTCTGTAATCTAGCATGCGTCATTAACATTGGGACCGCTGCGCCCGCCGCACATAATTACGGTCTCATTCCCCTCTGCTTCCCGAGCCGAGCAGGGGCCTCTGACATGGGAGGACTGTGATTAAAAACACGAGGCACTTTAACCGCGCTCTTCCTCTTCCTCCGTCTCCGCTAGTCCACATCCTGTCTCTCGCAAGCTGAAATTCCTCAAATGCCTGTTTCTGCGCCTCACCTAGATTTGATATTTTAAGCCTTTCCCCGAATAATCCACACGCTGGGACTCACACCAGGACCTTCCAGCAGCTGGCTCGCTGTTTTCCCTCCCTCCCTCCATATGAGACAGTGTTTCCAGCACACACACACACACACACACACACACACACACACACGCTTGAGATGACAATAGGCAGAGCTTGACATGGCCAGTGATGTCAGAGCTTCCCATGATAATAGAGCTTGCACGCCTTAGGGCCTTTCTGGTGAGTAATTAATTTCCAGCATGTGGGGGTAGAAACCAGAGCTTGTGGGCCGTTCTGCTGGCCGCGTGTGTGTGTGTGTGTGTCTGAGGGAAGGAGAGAAAGAAAGGGAGGCTTTGCGCTGGCTCGGCTACTGCGTGGAGGAGAAGGTGGGGGCAGCACAGCGCAGAAAATCGATCCGGGGCCCGTGCTTCTCAGCCTCATCCGGACGCAAGAGTCCTCCTCTCCCGGGAATTAGATAACGGCTTGTAAAAGCTCTCCACCGCCAGACTCTCCCCCTCCTCGACTTCTAGCTGCTGCCGCATCTCTCTGTCTTCCTGCCTGCCTGCTTGTCCGCGAGATATTGAATTCACCCCATTCACATTACAGCGAAGTATTGGCTTCCAGTTTAATTGGAATCCCCGTTTCTTCTCATAACTGTGTGGATATTGCGCATTATCAGTAGGTTAATATTTTATTAGGTTTTAATTGGCCTTTGTTGTTTGCCCCAGTGCACCGATCACCCAGTTAAGACGCTGAGTTGTGCGTCTGAGCGTTGGAGAGATAAAAACTCACGAGTGTTCATCTGACCCAACAGTTTCTCTCCTGTAGGTTTCCCTGGCAGCGGAGATCAAGCCGTTGAAGTGGTATCCCTCCGTTTACCTGCTGGTGTCTATCTTTCCCCTCATCAACAGGTAACACACACACACACCCGTATGACGCACACGCTGTGTGCGCACTTGTTTTATTTGCATATTGGCTTCACTCCGCTGTCTTATCTCTGCTCACCCCGTCACCTCCTCCCCGCGCTGCCTTTTCCATCCTGCTCTCTTATCTGAAGTTTCACAAAGCTTTGCTCCCTCCGTAGCAGCGAGAACATTACGTGAGATCGCGTGTGTGAGTGTGTGCGCGTGTGTGTGTGTGTTGCAGGTATAGTACATTTTATTGGCTTTTTTTAGAACCAACGCTTCGTCAGCTGAGGGTTCATGGGAGGAGGCGGGTGGTCCAGTGTATGATAACCCCTATCTGCGCGCTGCTGTTATTACTCCTTCACTCCCCTCTCTCTCCCCCGTTCTCTCATTTGCTGCCGCGAACTCCCTCCCTCCCATGCTGCACCGGTGTGATTGACAGGTCAGGGTTACTAAGTGATTAGCTGCGGCGGCTCTGCTTGTCGCCTCTGCGATGTAGGCGGAGACACAGGTCAATTACAGGGTCAACGTCTCTCAAAGGCTCCGCTCAAACACCGCCCATCCCCCACTTCACCTCCCCCTCTTGCCCTGTCCTCCTCCTCCTCCTTCACCTTTCCGTGCCTTCAAACCCCCCACCAACTTCTCTCCCTTGCCGTGGCTGTCTGCAGATGAAGATGACAAACTGCATCCTGTGCTAAACACCAATCTGCCCTCCTTGTCCCCCCCTCGCCTCCCCACTACCCCCGTTCCGTCCTTCCCTCACATTCTCTCCTTCTCTTCTCCCTTTTCCGCTCACAGCGCCTTTGTTGTAGCACCCATGTTTCCAAGCTCTGTCTTTCCCCTTCCGCGTTTTTATGTCGGCTCCTCCACTTTTCCTATCCTGTGCCACACAAAGCCCTTTCTCTCTTCCTCTCTCTCTCCCTCTCCCCCCCTCTTGAGCAAACACGCTCTCACTCGCTCCGCTCTGCCTTTCTCCAGAGAGCGAACGATGAGAAAACGGGAATGAATTGCTCTCTCGTCGTCGTCCTCCACCACCACCTCCTCCTCCCTCGTTCCCAGCGCTGGCTGTATACATCTCCGGCTCCTATTAATTTGTTAGCCCCCCCACACACACACACTCACCTCCCTCCCTCCCCCCTGGCTCATAACCTCCTCCACCCCTCTCTCTCTCTCTATCTCTCCCTCCTTCATTCCCTTCTCTCTGCTGAGTGCTCGAGTGTGTAAAGTGTTTGTCACGGTGCCGTGCCGATGTCGCTGTGCGCTACCGCGCGGAAGCGGCGCGCGGCAGACAGACTCGGTGTGTGCGCGTGGCTGTACGTGCGAGTGTGCGTGTGTGTAGGCGGGTGGTTGGCTTCGTGTCAAGGAGAATGTGCTGCCTCTGCTTGTTGCTGTGTGTGCGTGTGCATGTGCATGCGTGCGCACTTGTTTGTTCGTCTCGACTGGAGTGTGTGCGCGTCGGTGAGCATTCCTGTGTGAACGTGTGTGTGCGCGCGCGCGCGCGTGTCTGAGTGGGGGATTATTTCTATCTGAGCTCCAAAGCCTCCTAAACAAGGCTTAGAGAGACGGCCCAGGGCAGCAGCTAAAGCCGTTGGGTAGAGCTCTCTCTCTTTCCCTCTGCCTTGCTCGCTCGTTCCTTCTGCACCCCTCTCAGCTGTGCGCGCTCTCTCTCTCTGCCATTTCTCCCTGCCCTGATCCATTGCATTAATACACAGACACTCCCACACACAAACACACTCTTGTTTTGGCCTTTATCTGCTACCACACACACACACACACACACACAAACAAATGCGCACACAGTCACACGCCACACGCAATTTTAATCTGTTCCAAATGCACACTGGTAAATGTGTTAATTCGACACCAGCTGTTGCGAATTGAAATGGGAAAGCGCTCCTACTTTTCCTCGCCCGCACTCGCACACACATGAATGGACGAGTCATTATAAATCATTTTTACCAAGCACATCTCTCTCTCTCTCTCCCGCTCCTCTTCCTCATTCACTTGCCCTCATTTGGCAAAACAAAAGTATCACCAGACACTCACACCTTCGCACTTATCCCTCCTCCTTCTCCTTTCTCCCTCTCTCTGGCACTTCAGTCTCTTTCGGCTCATTGTATGTGTGTGTGTGTGTGCGCGTGTGTGTGTGTGTGTGTGTGTGTGTGTGCCCGGGCACGACTAGAGTTTTCACAGTCTGCTTTTCACATCGCCTCCCCTGTGTGCTTTATGGTGTGGGTGTGTGTTTGTTTACAAGGCTTGTCTAGATTCCTACTGTGCGTGCTTGTATGCCTGTTTGCATAAATAAGCCCTCTCTCCTCAGAACCTAGCTGCCGATTTCTGTGGCGGATCGTGGCTTGATGAGCGAGTGCTCCTCCTGGACAGCCTGCTCATCTTTTCTGAGGACTTTTCGCTTTCTATAAACACCCTCCCCCTTCTCCTTTTGACTCCAAGTGGAGAGTAACAGGCATCCCTACTTAGTGTTTTTTTTGTTCTCATTAAGGCTTTGTCTAGAAGCTCTAACCTCTAAAGCGAGGCGCACGGAAAGAGCTGGTAGCCTTTGAGCAATCAAGGTTACATGTCTTGCGCAGGGGTGCTTCTGCATGGATAGATTGGCCCTGGCGGTGGAGCTTGAACCAGTGATGGGTCTGTAACCTTGAGTTCACCCTGGCACTCCAGGAGGCAGCTTGCGTCCTCCTAGTTATTCTTGGTTTCCCTCGATGCTGTGTGTGGGTTTTGCGGTGTGTATAGGCCTATACGTGCTTGCAGGGGATTTTATTATGGGCTCCCTACAGCGTCTGAACCCCCCGCCTTTCTCTGGAGGAGATCTGATTTCCCTGCTCCAGGCAGGCAGCGAGAACAAGACAGGGTGTGCGTGCATCCGTGTGTGCTTCAGTGCGTGTACGCACTTTTGTGTGTGTGTGTGCGCGCGCGCGTGTGTACACGCACACCTGCACACGCAACCCGGGCCAGGCAGACCTTCCCCATCTCCGTTCTGCGCTTTGAAAAACGAGGGAGGAAATCTCAGAGCAGCAGTTATTATTCATCCCTCAAAGAGAACGGGGAGGCGGCGGCGGAGGAGGAGGAGGAGGGGGAGGAGGGAGGGAGGGATAGATGGAGGGATAGATGGAGGGAGGAAGAAAGAGAGAGCCAAACGGGAGGGATGAAGAAGGGGTGGGGGGATACATTAACTCTTATCTCACTGCATTCGGCTTTCTGCATCCCAGGATGCGCTCTTTCTCTCCCCCTCTGTCCCTCACTCACTCTTGCTTTCTCTTTCCTTTCCACACTCCCTTCCTTCCGTTCCTCGCCTCTACGCCTCTTGGAATATCTTGAATTCAGCGCGCGTGGATGTGTGTTTGTGCCTTTGCGTATGTAGGCTGGCGCGTGGTTGGTACTGTATCCCCTAATATCTTTTGTGGTGTATTTTGTTTACTTGTACAAGTGAACTTCTCAGATGCTGAAAGGCAGTACGCAAAGTTCCAACTCTCATCTTTGTTTTTTTTATTTAATCTATCTCTTCACATTCAATTTTCTGTATGAGAGTGGCAGTGTTGGCCTGTTTACTAAAATACGTTTTGGACTTGATGTAGCTCGCAGGTATGTGATTTTGTTTTTTGTTTTTTTCTCAGATTCTGAGGAAAAACTCAATCATTCTCCTCCGTTTTGTGTTGCTTTGATCTCCAATCTTTGCAGGAGTGATTCCCAGACTTCAGGTTTTCTTGCCTGGGCTCCAGGGGCTTTCAAGCAAAGTCAGAATTAACTCAATTTGAATATATTATTGTACATAGTAAGTTAGCAAATAGAAGAAGCACATCTCATTTTGACATTCTCATTATTTCGACATTTTCTTTACCCCTATTTACAGACACCATCGTCACAAATCAAATTTGTCTGCGGTCTCCGATGTCACACTCTTTTAACAGTCTGATTGCCTGTGTGATAACTCAGCCACATGTGGCTGTGTGGCCTAGATAATTTTTGGTAGACATCAGATCCCGCGTGCTGTGCGTGCCCATGTGTGCGCGGTTGTGCTTTTGCGTCTCAAGCGGTGATCAGTTTGTAACAGAAGACAGTGAGCCTCCGAGCCATTTGTCTCCAATTGAGCAGCAGTGACGCTTCACTATTCATCCCCGTTTAGCGAGACACAGAGCTGGCCTACACAGCTGTGTGTGCGCGTGTGTGTGTGTGTGTGTGTGTGTGTGTGTGTGTGTGTGCGCGCGCAGCGCAGACACACACAAGGCAGGCACCTGCACCTAGGCTGGACCCAAAACACCCACAGGCTTGTTATCGTTGACATACTGCATAAGCACAATAATATACCTGCATTTGCATGCAGGCATAGTATAAACACAAACTGCATGCCTGACACAGATGAACATTGATTCATATACTGGGTTAGCAATTAAAATATATACTGAGCTGTACACCCCTATAGACACATATGCATGCACTCCTGCCTGCCGACACTACGCATTCATGTTCGCATTCGCTTAAGGAGATACTAGAATACTTCCCTCACACACCATGGCACATTCATGCATTCATAGGCCCATGCAAACACACACACACACACACACACACACACACACACACACACACACATGTGCCGTTCCCCCTCCCTCTGCTCTTTCAGGCATGTCTTTAAATATTCATCACTCTGGCTGCTCTGAGAGTGCCGTAAACGCTGCCTCACACTCCAGGGAATCGCTAAAGCCTACTCTATCATCTGCTCTCACTCCTTTCTCTCTCTCTCACACACACACACACACTTCTGGCCATAGCCAATCACCAGGATAAACTCACGTGCACACTCGAAGGCACAGCCAGTGACATCAGTGGACACACAGACGCGTGCCAGCACATGAATCAGACGTAAAGAAATACACAGATTTTGCGCGCACGCCCGCGTCTGTGCGCATGTCTACGTGTTTACCGGTTGCTCCCAGCACAGAGGGTTGAGAGGTGTTGTGTTCCAGGAAACAGGATGTCTCTTTGTGTGGGTTTTATTCAGTTGGTGAACGTTAGCCGCTTCAGTCCCTAGGGTCTGTGTGTACCTCTTTGTCTGTTTGTGTGTATGTGCATCCATACAGGTGTGTGTGTGTGCGTGTGTGTTTGTGCTGTTTTTGCACCGCACGCCTGCCTGTTTGTGTGTTTTAGCCTATGTTGGGAAATGTTCGCAGGGAGCGTGTGTGTGTTTGGAGTTATACCCTCAGATGTGACAGTTATCCCCATGTTGACCTCATGTTCTTAGAGTTCACCATATTCCCGCAGATACATTTAGATTGTAGATTCCACTGATTACATACTGTCACTGAACAATGAAAGGCTTGTCCTCTGTCTTTGTTTTGATAAGGCCATCGCTCATGTGCGATAGACAAGTGAACAGCCAGCTGAACTGGACCAGTCTGTCCACAAGTCAGATTTTCTCTTGATTTAAAAAAAGGGGAACGTTTCTGCTTGAATCAAATTTGTTGATTTGTTTCACAAACGTGTAGATTTTAGACATACTGTGGTAGAGTTGGTCAGAAATGAAGGCTAATTTCACATTTCCTTGGCCTCAGCATGCAGTTATGGAGTCGCCAACCAACCTTAACCTGAGTTGATGAATCACATCCCTTTTGTCTGAATTATCCTATTTACTGAAAGAAATATTTAGTTTTGTTGTCAGCAGCGGCATCTTGGGCAGGACCAGGGCCTTGTTTTGGCACTGTGAAGCGTGTGATTCGTCCGGAGGAAAAAAATAGAAAAGAAGTCAGGCAGCCAGTCTGCGAGAGGAGGAAGTGCGATTGAGGTCAGGATGGCTTCTCTTGTCTGGCCACCATCCACTCTGGGGAAGTAGTTCTTGTCCAAGCTGTTACCCTGCGTTTCACCCACAGCTCTCAGGATGTTCAGCACAACAATTAGAGGCAGACAAAAGCTGAACTCTGATAGAGGCAGGAGGGAAATTGATGGATTGAAAGCGTTATAGACTGGCAGAGTCGGATATTGGAGGAGGCAGTGGATGAGGGATTTTGCACGAAATCTGAAGGGTGAGAGAAAGACGGGTTCAAAGAGTGACTGACAGCATGATAGATGGAAGGTCTGAATAAGTGAGCAAGGCTGGAGACGCTGTGCGAGTACTAATGATTGACTGCATGCGCACAGGTGGCAACAGCTGTAGACTTATGCCACGTATGTCTGCTGTGTGTGTGTGTGTGTGTGTGTGTGTGTGTGTGTCTGTCTGAGCGTGCACGTGTTTTTATTGTTGTTGACCATTTGCTCCTGAGTTGTACAGTATACACAATATCATCTCTGTTGTCCAACACCAGTCAGCCAACTGTGAGACTCGCTCAACTACACCACGCACACGAACCCCGACAAACAGACACACACACACACGCGGCAGCTCAGCCAGGCATCGCACGCAGCCACGCTCTCCTTCCCACCACTGCCTCCCTCATTCATCTTTCATTAGCCCAGCTCACACAGGAGAAACAGCCTGCCCCCTCCCCCCCTTCTCCTCCATACGCCTCCACCCATCTCTCCATCTCTCTCCCTTCTCTCGCCGTCTAACCTCCTCGCCTTTTTTTCTTCCCCGTCTTATCTTGGTTTCTCTCGCACGTAATCTCTTTTGTTTGTCTCGCTCATGTCTTGCAATCTGTCTCTTTGGATATCTCTCCTCCTCCTCCTTCTCTTTCTCACTCGCTGCCTCCTCTGCTTTTTAGTCTTTTCTATTCAGCCTCACTCCTTCAGCCCTTTTCCCTCCTCCTCCTCCTCCTCCTCCTCCTTCTCCTTCATCGCTCTTGGCCCTCGTTCCCCTTCACAGCTTCACTGTTGCACACTCTCACCTCTTTATCGCGTTCTCCTTTCCTCTTCAGTCTCCCTCTCTCCTTCCTGTGTGGTGCCTTTTTTCTGACTCTCATCTCTGCCAGCCCCCCCCCCCTTCCTATCTCTTTTTCTCTCTCTCTCTCTCTCTCTCTCGCCTGCTCTTTCTTTCTTCCTTTCATTTTGCTCTCCGTCTCTCCCTCGATGGAGGGGAAAGGCTCTTTGCCTCTAATTGCGGCTGTTCCGTTGCCATGGCGCGTGTTGCTCAGCACTGTGAGGTGCTGTGTGTGTGCGCGTGTGAGAGAGAGTGTGCGTATGTGTATGTGTGGCAGGCAGATGATTGCTTGCTGCCAGCTCTCGTTTCCCGGACGCCGATCGCATTTCTTTGCGGCAGTAGGAAAAAAAAAGAAAGAGATGCCAGAAATAGCCCCCCTTCACACAGACCCACTCACTCTCACCGCTGCGCTGTCAGAGAAACACATACACAATACACACACACTGGCAGACACACAAAAACGCATCTACTGCATTTCCTCTCCACCTGATATCCTCAATGCATATGACCTAGGTTATACTCTATGTACACACCTCTGTGCACTGGTACGGGCGAGATGTGCGTTTATGCGTGTCTATTTGTCTGTCATCTCCTGTGTGCGCGCGTATGTGTGTACGAGTGTGTGTTTCCAGCTTCTCTGAGGAGGTTGTGTGGGGACTCCTGATTTATTTCACCTTTAATGGGAAGTGAAATGAATGTGAGCAGCAGCTGGTCTGGTCCTCTGAGATACAGCGGTAGGCTAACCCAGAAAACAAGCGGCGTCGCTCTGAAGCGGTCCTTACTCTGACAAGCGCCAGGACACGCCACTGTACGCTCCACTGGCTCCACTGTTGGTTTTATTTTAAGCCGCGTTTAGACATTTAGTTGACACCCTTACTTAGAATGAGTTAAAGCAGGTAGGTTCTCGTTACACGTTTGTCTCCAAAACTTTGGCCAACCCAATTTGGGGCTTTATTTCTGTCACAACTTTTCAAAAGGTAGTTGGAAGGTAAATGGAGACAGATTAATAGCATATAAACCCGCCAACCTCACGCTGCAAAAGAGGATAAGAGAGGATTATAACTAGATTTGTGGACGAATCTCCGTAATCATCTCCTGAAAACGTTCACATGCAGTTCTCACTGGGTTTTTAAGGCAAAAGGAAAAGAATGTGATTTTCAGTTTAGGAAAATGGAGGTTATGAGTTGTGAACTTTAAAGTGCAGCATTATTAATGAACTGGAAATCTACTGAACCAGAAATCCAAAGTAATATCAGTACGTATGTACATGTATGTTTATTTCCTCAGACTTAATGTCATTTGAGGTCAAAAAAAGCACAAGCTCTAAAAGCACAATAGCAAATCACATCTAACCCAACAAATTTCATGTCACAGTTTTAATTAGGGAAGCAACTATGAGCAATAATTCTGTAGGAGTAAATGTTGGACAAGTTACCAAGTTTGCCACGTTGGTGCAGATGACGATGTTGGTGCTGAAATAAGGGTAAACACAACAGTAAACACAATGCATACAAAAACAAAGGCGATTCTCTGCTGAAACGTTTCACATAGATCGAGTAACGAGAAAATAGACGCGAGGCACAAATGTTTTCTAAAGCCACAAAGTCAAATGTGTGCTGCAGACACATGAAGTCATACTCTAAATGTATAATTTGAACCTTTTTTTAAATGTTGCCTAGTTTTGGAAACAGCCAGATTATATGTACTTTGAATTAAAATTGTAATTGCTAAAAGGGCTCCGAACCATTCAACACAATACGTACATACAAATAAAATCTTTCTCTCTTATCTTTTATAATCAAACCCATATAATAACAGAAAAAATAATAGCCCAAACAACTGTTTTCCCTAAAATCTGTAGGAGTGTTGAGATTTTCTTAACACTTCAGCAAACTTGCTATAAATTGGTCCCACTAACAAGTTGCCTGTGTGACTAAGTAGAGCCTGGTTTGTTGTTCAGAAACATTGCATAATGCACATATGAACACAGCTGGGTGAATCTGTCAATGTCCCAAAGTTTTCTGAAATCTCTTAGAGTAGTAGCCTTTACTGCAGCTGTTCCTACGTGTTACACTGGTCTAATTGCTGAGGTCACAGTGAGTCACTGTCTTTTTTTATTCATTCAGAATGATGTAGCAACAACTGCAGGTCAGTTGTTATGCTTCTGATCCTTCAACGTCATATCAGCTGATGCAGAGTCCTATTTCATGTTGGCGTTTATATAAATGCTGATTTATGATCTGACACACTCAAATGACAGACTGTAGTCTGCTTAATGCGACACGTCGTATTTCTCACAAGCTACTTGTTTAAAGTACTTAGGATCTTAATTCAAAACTATTAAGTTTATAAGCTTAAGCTAAAGTGAGTAGCTTCTTACCTCACAAATGATCTTTTGAGCACGGACACCAGGTTGGAGTGCGCTTTAACCCGACAACAGACAAGTTTAATTTTTCACAGAATTAGCATTAATTGGCAACAGCTTGACTGACTGTCACTGAGAAACCTTCCCAGGTTGAGGTGGACACAACATAGGAAAGTTTTATAGTATCTTCTAGTTTCATTGGCTCAATTTTAGCGGATACTTCTCTATTAAAATATGACTAGAATGAACAGGACATTGCTAATACCATGATCTTATTTTATAAAAGACAGGTGATCTACTTTATCTGCACAGTGGGAATATTTCCACATTTACATTAGGTTGCTGTCACTGTCTGCAGCACTGTTGCAAGCATTGTTTTCATTCTAGATTTCACAAAAAACGTTGTTTTAAATCACTGGAGACGAGTCTGATCTGTGCAGTGATGAACGACTGTACGGTGGTGTCATGTAACTCGTTTTGACCACAATAGAACAGTGGTTCTTTTCCTATACGGTTGATTTGGTATCTTCCTTCTCTGTGCGGCACAAGTAGCTAGGGGGACAGCTTTGGTGACCCTGAGGTCAAACCACCAAGGCCACTTGGTGCACTCTGCAAACCCGACTCCGGAACATCACACGTGTAAAATGCTGTGAGCTGTACGTGGTTTGCTTCTCTTACTAACAGATCAATAAAAGACATTAGCGGCAGGCTAACCCGGTGAGCAGCGCTAATACAGGGTTAATCCAGGGTTAATGGCTGAGCAGCATCATTCTCAGAAGCAGCCATTAGTTTGCAGCTACACCACACAATATCAAGTTCTTCTCTTGGTCGTGCCCCAGCATCCTACAGAGATAGATAACGCGGACTGTTTTTTTTTTTCAAAAAGGTGATCATACTCATTAGTCGAGACGGAACTTCCAGACAGATGAAACCACATGCAAAGAAATGGGAGCGACATTGGCAGTGTGTAGGAAATGTGCACGGAATGAGAACAGAGAAGAAGACGGGACGGTGAATTTGTGGTCTGGAGGAGCTGGAAACAGAAATAAGAGGAAGGGAGAGGAAGGGAGTTGAGCGCTACACTTCTCCCTGTCCTTGTAAAGTGCTGCGTGCTGTCGAAGCAGCAGCCAAGAATGTGTCAGCCCAGCCGTCTCACGCTGCCTAATGGGCTCTTAAACGCTGATATAAAGCTCACTCGCTCTTTCGCCCTCCCCTTTTCCTCTCTCTCTCTCGCTCTCTCTCCCTCGCTCTCTTTTTCTGCCTCTGCTGCTTGCTCTCATTACCTCTGGTTCTCACCCGTTCCCTCACTGTCACTCACTTGTCCTCTGCCTCTCTTTCTCTTTTTCTGTTGCTCTGTCTATCAACCTCTCGCTCTCGGTCTTTTTCTTTTTTTCCCGTGGCTGTCACTCTTCTCCCTCTGACTTCTCCTTCAATTACTCCGTCCTCACCTCTGAAGCGCTCTTGCAGGTTGTCTCTTTATTTACAACTTTTTTATGGACGAACTCAACACTTCTCCCATACTCTCTCTCTATTTATCTCACCAGGCTCCATAATGCCTTCTACCCAAAGGATCCATCCTTCTCCCTCACCTTGCTGCATGTCCTGTCGACGCCACTCCACGGATTGGCTAACGCCTTTGTGTTTGGCCTGGATAGGGATTGGTGGAGCCTACTGAGCCCTACTGGCATGCAGGTATAGTAACCAAACGCGTACATCAGCATATGTTCCCAATGGCAATTCAACAATCTTACTTTAGTTTGTAAAGTCATCCATCCATCAGAAAGTCTTACTTGATGTTTGAACTGCTCCCTTGACCCAACACACACTAATGGTGGACAATATTGCCTTAACATTATATCATGATATTTCAAGGACGTTCGCAAATACAATATTGATGAAGATATGCAACTGAAGTACTGAACATCATGGTATCGATGACTGCAGCTTGCATGCAAACAAAATGAAGGGCATCTTCCATGATTCTTCTCCAATGAGCTGTCGACCTTTACTGTCTCTACATGCACTTAAGGTTCCTGTCCGTGTGCAGTCTTATTTCTCTGTCTCCGACTTACTAAGCATGGTCAAAGATTGTAACTGTGTAGTGACAGAAAACTGTGTAGTGTAGAGAGAGGAGAAGTGGCCTGGTAGCTCAGTAAGCGGCCTGGTAGCTTAATAGGTTGAGCGTCAGACTGGGATGCAGAAGGTCGAGGGTTCGAAACCCCGCCTGACTCCTAGTCCATCCCCTACCAGGCCAGACAGCGCTAGCTTTGCATAAAAGCCTCTGCCGAGCAAAGTGAAGTAAAGAGAAGGGAGAGACGCAGCTGATAAGCAGCGCAAACTGTCTGAATAACTAAAATCTGTGGTGGAAAACCACCTATTTAGATTCCTTTTCAGTTGGACTTTGATTCAAAAACAGACACACTGTCTCTCTATCTATCTACTGCAGTGTGCATGTTACTTGACTGCATGCTTGAGATATTGTTTCCAAATGAGGTTTGTCTACTCAGGTGTTGTTGGGGAGCTTGTTCTCACTGGAAGGTTTAACCATGAAGGTTTATGTCTTCATCTCTTCAGATGTTTTTTTTCTAACTATCATGTTCCTCTACTTAATCTGAACAAGCCATCTTTACCATTATCCAAAATTTGGATTTCAACATTATGCCTCTAATCGGATCTGTGGACTGTAATTAACAGATGGTGAAGCCAGACTAAAATCAAGAAGAGAAATCTGAGTAATAAGATAGACTGAGGTAGATGATGCAGTCACAATGTATCACAATGACAAATTCAGGTTTCAGTTCCTGAGTAAATGTTAAGTCCCTGAGACTGACGAACCTTGTGACTGACAAATTGTGTGTGGGACCTGACCAGTACAGACTACGTGTCATTTAGAAACTGACAGTGATGTTCATCACGCCTTTCTGTACAAGGCCCTTTTCTTTGTATGTCCCTAAACAGATCCAGGATCAAATGAGTAATCCTAGATGTTCTAATCCTGGATCAGGTCATTCAGTTATGTTGGTTCTTAAAATCCACTTGAGAAGAGGATTAGACAAGCTGGTTTTAATCATCTGGCATAACTGGGCAGCCTTGTGTGCCTTTATCGCTTCAGCTGTGAAGAATTTCAAAAAGCAACTCGGAAAAAGCAGCGAAAATGCAAAAAGCATCCGATAAATGAAATGTTCCTGGCACCAGGGCTGCATAACCACTGGTCTATGGTGAATCATTTGAAGGCTATCATCTCTGCCATATAATTATATAGTACAACACCGTTGAAATTTGTTCCAAAGTCATTTTTAACATGGAACATTGGAAGAACCCAAAACACGAACTGAGCAGATACAAGATCATGCGAAGTCATCAGCAGTACCATCCAGATAACCCGTTAGTTTGCGTATGAAGAACGGGTCCCTGGAAATTTTGTTGCTGAAAAATTGTCTGCCACCAACTTTGATCACTTTAGTGCAGCAGAAGTCGAGTCAGATGCTTTGTGTACATCATAATTAATTATCTGCACCTGTTTCCTTTTCACTTTGTCAAATGTTGCTGTATTGATTCACCAACTTTTCCACCTCAGCCAAAAGGTTTTTTGCGGGGTTTTTTTGCAATATTTTAGTTATTCATTTCCAATTTCTCACATTTGCTCTTGGGTTTGCTATGTGCAAATTGGATATGCAAATAAAAACAGTTGGATGTAAATGCGGCACTTGCTCTCGTAGACACAAAGTGTCAAAGTAATGCTGTGGATTCTGACACATTGTGAAAATATTCACAGCCCATTACGCAAAAAACATGGTTAAACACACATGAGGGGAGACGGTAGATTTTTAACATAAAGTGCAAGTTGCGGTTATGCGCCTAACGCAAGAATTAAGACAGTTACACAGACCTGTTCACCTCCGCACCGGTTCAGAAAGCTGCACTTAAGATGACCAACTGACATTAAAGTAGCATTACATAACATTAGATAACTGTACATATCTTCACACATAATTTCTTCTCTGAAGGAATTATTACAATTACAGCTTAATTAATCTCAGCCCTGTTTAGAACCAAAACAGTTCAGAGGTGTTTGCACACTCAGCGTTAGAGAAACTCTTTTGATCATTTTGAAAGGGTCCAAGAATAAAACTATGGCTCCTTGATTGATTATTAATCTATTATATCTGTGGATGGAAAATAAGAACTGACTGTACAGTGTAACTCACTGTAACATGCAAACAGTGAGGCCAAGTCCCTACATACAGTCATGGCTGAATTTATATAAATTTGACATAATGTCACACAGAACTCCAGAAACGGACAAAATTATTTGCACCCTCAACTTAATATTTGGTTGCACATCCTTTGGAAACAATAACTGAAACCAATCACTTCCTATTTTTATCAACAAGCTCTCTACATCTCTGAACTGGACTTTTTAATCACTCTTCTTTTGCAAACTGCTCAAGGTCTGTTTGATCGGATTTAGATCTGATTGCCGACCACTTCAGAACTCTCCAGCGCTTTGTCCAGGGGTGCTGATAATCTCAGCCATGATTCAAAGAAAGAGTGCTTAACAATCTCAAAAATCTCTAAATGCATCTGTCTTCAAGTAACTGGTAATTATTTTTACTTTCAGTTTAAGTCAACTAATGCGCTAATTAAACCAAAACTCAGTCTGTTATTTCCTGCATTTTTAACCTTATTCCAAGGAAATTTGTAATTAGACTATGGAACTTTCCAAATTGACTGGTGCCATCTGTTACAGGTGTTCACATATCACCCATACAGGGAATAATTGTTGGGTCTGATGCAGAGATCCCCTTGTGTACTGTCTAGAGCAATGTTACAAATAATTGACTATTTTTCATTGCTTTCTCAAATTGCACTTTTAGGGAAGACAAAACTACCACTTTTAAATTTAAGCCACAAGCCCCATTGATTGCATTTCAATAAACGGCCCAATCAATACAGCTCTCTACAGATTTGTCTCAATCTACAAACACTGACAGTATCTGCGGATATGACCGAGAGCTGATATTGAACCACGAGCAAAAAAAATTCTCTGTGGTCTTAGTTCACGCACGCGCACACACACACACACACACACACACACACACACACACATACACACATTGTCACCTCGGTATCACCAGCCATGCTGATAGCTGGTCATGAGCACAATGTGGAAGAGTGGAATGTGTGGTATGACCTTCAACCCAAATGTCAGCGTTGCACTGTGGCAAGTCGAGAGAGACAGACAGAGGAGTGAAATGGAATCTCAATGTGTTCGTAAATCACTGAGAAATGCTGTTTGTGTGTGTGTGTGTGTGTGTGTGTGTGTGTGTGTTGGGGAGGGAGAGAGAGAAGGTGAGAAAGAAGACGACAGAGGGAGAGAAAGAGAGACAGGCGGCGTGTGTGTTCGTGCTCTATCGTGACTAACAGCCGGTTGTTATTCATCTTGGCATGCGACTCCCAGCAGCCCCCACACATCAGGTGTGAGATTGGCGGAGAAGAGGAGGGGTAAGGGAAAGAAGGAGATGGTGATGTTGAGGGGATTGTAACAGCGTCAAAACATTCCTCTCTCAATGCAACGAATCTGCGCTTTCATACCAGACAGCACCCCCCACCCTCCTTCCAAACCTGCCTTCTCTGGCTCACTCAGCGGCTCTTGCTTTCGGTCTCTGTTGCCGCTTTCCTTGTGTTTCTAGAGGCATTTAAAGCAGATGCTTTATTTTTTCCTGTCTTAATACACCACTCATATGCTCTGTTTACACAGAAATAGCTATTGGTAAAAATTCAAAAAACTTTATTAATCCCAGAGGGAAATCACTGTAATCCTCTTTCTCCTTACTCGTCTTTAGGTGATTCACTCTTAACAAGACATCAGTGTAAGAGATGGGGCACAGAAACAGTCCTTGTTGCGATAATTGTTCAAAAATTCTTGAAAAGATAGTTCACATGCAACTGCTGGCCTTTCTAGAAGAGCATAAGATTTTAGAGATTTTTCAATCTGGTTTTAAGTCCTTACACAGCACCGAAACTGCC
>JAUMHF010000013.1:5597289-5624063 GCA_032359275.1 Microctenopoma steveboyesi
TCTGTACAGCACTTTGGTCCTCTCTGGTTTGTTTTAAAGTGCTTTATAAATAAAGTTGGTATGGTATGGTATGGTATAATTGGGATTGTGTGATTCTGAATCGATTCACGGACTCCAAAAATCTAAATTTCTCTGTCATTGTCGCTGTGTTGCTGTAATGAAAAACCATCAGCTTATCACGAGAGGATCTTCAATAAAAGCAGGTGCTGGGACACATTTTGGACTTCATAAATTAAAATCAGTATAAAGCCGTAATAAGTGTCTGTTTTGGGTTCGTCACACCTCAGGGAAATGTAATGTTAGCCACCCAGACCAATTTCCATTAAATCATAAACGGCTACATAAAATTAGATTTTAAAATCACAAATAAACTGAATGGAAATTCACTTGGTGTAATCCATTTTATTTACAGAGGGATATAAATGACTTTGTGTCTGTGCCATTAACAACCTGCATAAACATGTTGACATGTGCAGAAGATGTCGATATACCTGAACAGAGTGTTGCTGACCTATAGAAACTATAGAAATCTGAAATGTCATTGTCTTCTTTTTTTGGGTTAACTTGGCTCCGTCTGATACGCAGGCTGCTGCAATAGGTATAGATTTCCCTGGTGCTAAGACTGCAGCAGGGAGGGTGTTCACTGCTGTGGTTCATCGCTGTTTGATCACAGCACCTGAGCACTTTAACGCCAGTAGTAGTTGAAAATAGTTCAGTGTGTTGTTTCTAAACGGACTGAACACTGTGATGTGTTTCCAAATTATTGCAGTTACCTTTTTAAAAATACAAAAAAAAGGCTTCACACTCACACACACTTTTCTCTGCCTTTTCTGATCCGTCAGACTGTGACCTTCTTTTAGACCAGTTAGCATAACTGTCATTTATGGTTCATACTGTCATTCAGCAGACTGGAGGCAGGAGTGAATGGTTTGGCACACACTCTGGAGTTAAAAGCCTAAGACAGTGCTCCTTTTCAGATTATTGAATTGAGAATAAAATTTATT
This sequence comes from Microctenopoma steveboyesi, assembly GCA_032359275.1. NCBI lineage: Eukaryota > Metazoa > Chordata > Actinopteri > Anabantiformes > Anabantidae > Microctenopoma > Microctenopoma steveboyesi. The sequence continues at coordinate 5,598,294 of JAUMHF010000013.1, forward strand.
GATTCTGTTGTGAAATGCTTTTCAAATTTCAGGCGCAGGAGCTAATGTGAGACTTGAGCAACTGAAAACTAATTAGCCTGATGTGATTACAGACCTGCTGCATTCAAACAAGATAGTAACCAGGGTTCTACAGTGCACATAAAGGTGCTGTCTAATTAACTGCCATGACGCGACTTGTGCTAGTAACCTGGTTTCTGAGTGCATGTAAACTACTGCGCTTTCACTCTGCGCTCTGCTTGTATCGCTCACTTTATCTAGTCCTGTGTTGTTGTTTTTTTCTCTCTTCCGCAGCTGTCTTTGCCTCTACTCATCCTCTCTCTGCTCGTCTCTACCTCTCTGTACTATATGCGTGTCTCTTCCCCTGTCTCCTCTGTTCCTTGTACCGTGTTACAGCATTTTTGGCATTTATCTCTCTTACATTATTTCTGCTCCTCTCCTTTGTGTATCATCTCCCCTCTCACCTGTGTGTGCGCCCCCTCTCCCTCTTGCTCCCTCTCCCTCCCTCTCCTTCCCTGATATTGATCTGCATTCTAGCCATAAAGCTGAACCGCCTGTGGCTCTGCAACGAGCTCAGCTCTCACTTCTTCTCCTGCCTCTTTGCGAGTGTGCATGCAAAGGGTAAAAAAAAAAAAAAAAGCTGCTGCCAGTCCCATACGTCTGAGTCTCACTGCAATTTTAAGGCTACGTCACCACTGCTACTGGGTTTCAGCTAGTTAAAATGTGAACCATTCTTGCCTATGCCTATGTTGTGTTTTAATTTCTGTTTTTGTTGTCAAAAATTTAAAGTAGTTATTTAAATGCGTACGATAATTGTGAACCAGTCGGACAGCGACTCCTCTGTTTTGTGTGTGTGTGTGTGTGTGTGGGGGGTAATTTGCATACTCCTTATAGAAATGTTCCCATTGCCACCACAGTATACTGGCATTATTCCCCTCATAGCTTTCTAAGCTTTCATTGTATTGAGTGGAGAACATGAGGCACGCAGTACCGGTGTTCCCTATGTCGTTTGCTGTATCGTACTTTTATGCACTGGTACATACTGTATATGCAGAATGATTTCCTTTGGCTGGTTCAGGCCAGGTTGTTGCTCCTGTGTGTCAGAACACATAACATAACACTGCACTTTTCTCGGCTTCTGTGTACCGAACCACAGCGGCCACACATTGTGTACAGATGGGGAGACTACTGTAAGTGAGCGCGTGAGGGAAGCACTGCCAGAACGGAGCAAAAATTATGCATTTTCACATTTAGCCATAACCTTACTTGGTCAAAATATTCATGTATGCCTATCAGATTACAGGTGATAATCATAAATACACATCAGAACTCAGAGCTCCAACAACTACACAACAGTCTGTTGAGCTGAAATGGGAGAAAGTATCCAGATTAGAGATTCCTGGAATGATACATGGTTAAATAGGCCAGAATAGAAGTGCTTACTTCAGGTCTCAAGGATAACTGAATATTAGTGGACTACAGTACCGGACATCACACCAGACAAGCTCGTGCCTCAGGATGAATACCTCCTTAAACAGCTCTTGGCTGCCAACAAGAATACCGTTACACACTGTAGAAATGGACACAGCTACCTCTTCAACAAAGGGTGACTGGACTCCAGCTGTCAAGGAAATACATTTTGTAGGACGATTGACTTGAACGTAAGACTGCTTTAATCAATATGTAAAACTACGACATACGTATGTGCCTATAATATGTAACCCATCGGATGTATACGAGTGCAGCGCTCCATTTTTTTGCCTAAAAATAATGATTAAAATTAGCCAGATTTGTGTAAACATCTTTTCACCACTGCAAACCTGGTGTGCTAATTCCCAGCTACGTGTGTGTGTGTGTGTGTGTGTGTGTGTGTGTGTGTGTGTGTCTGTTTTCTAGCTGGCTCTGCAGTCACGGCTGTGTGACAGGACACGAATCGGAGAGTACCACCCCGGGGCAGTGCGCTACACACAGGCTGACCTGGTCGACCTCAGCGATGACGACGATGATGACACCAACGTGCTCTTCTACTCTCCTGACATGACCCTGAAAGGCAGAGGGCCCTGAGAGAGAGACCAGGAGAGGAGAGGGCCCTGAGAGAGAGAGAGAGAGAGAGAGAGAGGAAGACAAAAGAGCTGCAGGGAAGGAGCACAAAGGAGGGTGACAGCCAGAGAGAAACGCAGCGGATTAGAAACTGAGAGGGAGGGAAAAAAGAGGTAGGGAGGGAATGGAAGGGAAGATTGGAGGGACAGTCAGGCAGATAGAAGCCGGAGATGAGCTGTCAGGTTCCATTATTAATCTCCATCCTTTACTATTTAATATCCTAAAGACACACACACGCGCGCACACACACACACTGAACATAGCGGCAACTCCCCGCAATACTACCATCAGAGAAGAGCGAGAAAGGAGCAGATCCTTCTAATGTTAAAGGCATCTGCTGCATCCCAAAGTTCCTGAAATGATTTTCCTATCTGCTCCGCCTTCTTGACTCCTACAGTCTGCAGCATTTTGGCATTTCACAAAAATTATAAGAAAAAAAATGAACATGAAGGACTGCTGAAAGCCAATCATAACAAGGTGTTAGTTTAACATTTGCAGCAATTACCTTTTCACTTTTCTGCAGAAGATGAGGTGAAACGCAGGCCTTTTAAAACTCCCCGCGTGTCAGGCATGAAAGCGTCTACATCTACACCGAGATTGATCGCCGCGCCGAACAATTTTCTTGCCAATAGGGGGGGAGGAGGCCCACAGTGGTAAAAAAGAAGGGGCTTTAAAAATAGTAACGATGACTTAGAAGGGCAAGTGAGTCCCATAGCATCAGTGTTGCTTGCACGGAGTCTCTCTCTCCTCAGACAGTGTTGGGTTCCTGTCTTTCTCTTTGAATACGGTGTTGTTGTTGTACCTTTCTCACAGGTATTACTTTGAAAGCATGTTTTGTATTTCTCATGGAACTACCACACTTGTTTGTTATACTTTATTTAATACAGATCGATGTACTGTAAATATTTGAGTGTACAATCTATTTTTGTACGTGCCTTGGATTGAAATGTTAAGGAGAGTGCTTACCTCGGTCCGAGGTGCTGTCACAAGACAGTCAAGCGGAGTCTGAGCCAGGATGCTGTGTAGCCTTATGAACAATTTAAACATGTTATCAGTCAAACAAACACAGACGCGTGTGCCTGTCAAAACATGTTGAAAAAGATGACACGCACGCGGCACCCACTACATAACAAGCAGCGTTTGATGGTTCATCACCTCATGGCCCATGTCAGCAGTGCTGAGGGGACGTAGCTGAGGTGTGATTGGCAGGATAATCGAGTCACTTTATATTCAACCCCGACCCGTTTCAGTTTTTCCCGTCTTGTGGTGGTTTCATCCCTGTTGGTTTGCACTGCTGGCTGTCGGCTATTGAACTCCTGAACCGTTGAAACGACACTTGACCCTCTTTACCCCTGAGCTGTTGAACTTCTCTGTTGGGCGTCAATGACACCTGGGCGCAACTTCAGTTCATAGAGCCCCACCCCTGTATTGGACACACTTGTACTGTGCCCCTACCCGGTACAGCACTGTTGCTGCTTTCACTTGACTGTGCACTCCATCAAATAAATGAGCAGGAGGGACATTTCATAACAAAGCTGAGACATGGGCGTGTTTATTTTATTTTCACATTGATGCAATCCCTCATTCCCATTTGCCATTGACTTGACACTAACTGAAAAGTGTGTGTGTGTGTGTGTGCGCGCGCGCGTGTGTGTGCGCGTGCGTGCATGGATGAACGTGCGCCTTTTCTACCTGGGCTGCTTAAATAATGGATATTAATTATTGGTCGGAACCTGCTGGCCCCTGCCGTGTCTCCAAATCTGGTTAACTGGATTTTGATTAATGGAATATGCGGGCCATGTCCTCCAGAAAACCAGACGTACCCTCCTCACACACATGGTTCTCCCCAAGACGCGTCAACGTTTCGAGCCCCGCACCCCTCCATACAAAGAGCGGGAGAAATAAGTGAATCTCACTGTCACGCAAGAAGAATTATTACCCCCCCACCCCCCCTCATATCGTTGCATGCGCCGTAATTGGATACAATTTAACACCCTCGGCCCACGGGCATGTCGGCAGGCGCACTGCCTACTATTAGCTCTCCTCGCATCGCTATCGTATCATTTGTCAGATCTGTTTGTGTGCTCCTGGTACGTGTGTGTGTCTGCGTGCGTGCGTGCGTGCGCGCAGCTCGAGAAACCGGAGCCATTGTTGGAGTCCGGCCATGACCTAGCTGTGACGCACGAAAACGGAGAGGGAGAGAGAGGGAGGTAGACGGAGGCGACAGCAGCAGCAGCAGCAGCCCAGACGCTGAAAAACAAGCTGGCGCTCTGTCACCTCGGAGCGAAAGCGAGACAGGCCCGATGGGTGTTTGTCGCTGCTCTCCCGTTCCCGGGAGCCCCGGCTGCTGTTTATCAGAGCCCCAGCAGTATTTACAGGCGAGGATGTGGTGGAGGGTAAACTCAGCTCGCCCGCCGCTTACAGTAAATACAGGCTGGAGAAGATTAATGGGCAGACATCACACGGCATGAACGATGTCTTAAAAGTAGAAATAATTGTCCAATAGTGGAAGTTGTTGTGTAGCTCTCGTATCAGACGTTGTAATGATTTTGCTGTGGCTGGTCTTGAAGTGCCTGCGATTAAACCCCTGCAATCTGCGGAATTTCCCCCTTTGTGCCAATAATCACTTGGCCATTAGGCAGCTTGGACAGTCCGTTTCAGCAGATATGTTTGCAGTTCATTAACATTTAGGACAAAGTGTGTCACACGCACCTTTTCACATATTGTAAATTCTGGACACTTTAAATAAAAAAAACGGCTTTCCACCAACCAAGCCAAGACTTTTTGACTGTAAAATACTACAAATAACATCTGAAGAGCTTTGTCTCCTTCCTGTTGATTTGTCACAAATGGTTCAGATCTCTCTATATAATATTTAATAACACAAAGATGACCTAGGGAATAGAAAATGCATTTGTTTATTATGGTTTTCTTTATAAAGGGAAAACGCATTTTTTTCTCTTCTTTGCAGACTTTTTGGGGGCATGAACCGTCTTTTTTAGGTCAGGCACTTTGAGTTGTCGTAGGTGGACCTGCTGCTGTTGGTCCTTCTCCTTTACAATGGTAGAACACAGGTATATTGATTATATCAATTATGGTAAGTCATCCGTTCCTGAAGCTGCAAAGCAGCCCCAGAGCATCACGCTACCACTACCATGTTTTACTTTTGGTATGATGTCCACATTTTCCTCTGGGCCTTAAAAAGGAGCCTATATGGTTTTTTGGTCAGCAGTGGGTTTGACCTTGGAACTCTCCTAGTAATACCCCTTTTAACTGAGGCAAGCGAGGCCCGAGGTCCTTCAGGTGGTCCTGACCTCCTGCATGAGCTGTTGTTCTCTTGGGAAGGATCACCACTGTTCCAGGTTTTCACCATAGACTCTACATGGCTTGCTGGAGTCCCAAAGCCATTCACCTCTTTTCTGATGGATACATTTTCTTTCCCATCTGTGCTTGAATTTCTTCACTGCATGTTTTTAGTTTTTTTTGGCCCACTTTACTGTAATATTAAACATTTGTTTGCTGATCTGAATCATTTCAGTGTGACAAATATCCCAAAAAGGTGACAAATACTTTTTCACAGCATTGTATATACCAGCTTAAATTCTTTGCTCTCACAATCCAAAACAAAAAAATATTTGGTTTGTCATATAAGACAAAAGAAAAGCGCCAAACCTTCACACCTAAAATGAGGCTTGGCTGATTAGCCAAACATTCACTATCCATAGGCAATTAGGCCTAATTGTTTCAGCTCTTGTCAAAATGTTGATTCAGATCCTTGTACTCCCATGTCAGGCCTTCAGTGAGAATAAGCTGCTGAAACCTTTTTTTATTTTATCTTACAATATAAGTATAAAAATATTCAAATTATTAACCAGAGAAATCAACGTGTTCAACACATTTGTCATATAGAACAACCCCCCTCCCCCCATAAACGTGTCCTTTATGGCTGCTTACATATTTATGTATTTTGTTAAATGTCCTTAATTCCCTGCATCCTGTCTAGTATCGCCTCGGCTGTGCTGCTGCTGCTGTTGCTGCTGCCTGAGCCTGATCGGAGAGCAGGAGCGAACGGAGCTCCAAGCGCTGCGATCCAGCCTCGAAAGAGTTAAATTAATCTCTACCCTACCCTCTCTCTCTCTTTCTCTCTCAACGCACACACAGGCTGCCACCGCCCCAGATAACAGAGGGGCGCCTCTCCCCAGCCAGCCAGCCTCCGCTAATCGCAGTGGCAGGAGGGGGGAGTGGAGTGCCGGCGGCCTCTCACAGCGCTGGGCTTTTTATTGACGCTGCCTGCCTGTGTGTCTGTGGCATCTGTGTGTGTGTGTGTGTCTGTCATCTGTGTGTCTGGTGTGTGCGTGCGCGCAAAGCTGTGCCTGCTTGTGGATGCGTGTCAGAGCGACAGAGCTATAAAGAGCTGTGTGTGCGCTCTCGCGTGTATATGTGTGTGTCTGCGCTCCCGTGTCTGTGTGTGTGTGCGCTCCCGTGTCTGAGCTTGCGCGTGTGTCTGTGCGCTGGCGTGTCTGTGTGTGTGTCTGCGCTCCCGTGTCTGTATGTGTGTCTGCGCTCCCGTGTCTGTATGTGTGTGCGCTGGCGTGTGTGTATGTGTGTGCGCTGGCGTGTGTTTGTGTGTGCGCTGGCTGCCTGTGTGTGTGCGCTGGCGTGTGTTTGTGTGTGCGCTGGCTGCCTGTGTGTGCGCTGGCGTGTGTGTGTGTGTGTGTGCGCTGGCTGCCTGTGTGTGTGCGCTGGCGTGTGTTTGTGTGTGCGCTCGCCGCCAGCAGCGGAAAGCAGGGAGAGGCGGGGAACTGGGAGGGTGGGTGGCGAGGTTATGAGCGGAACTCGACAGAGGCCGACAGACGAGAGAGAAGGAGGGGAGGGAGGGTGAGAGAGGGAGGAGGGGGAATCTTTCTTGTGCTGCGCTGAGAACCGCCACCGCTTCTCCCTCCTCTCAGATAAGGTTCGTTTGAAGGTTTTAATCTTTATTCTCTAAAAAAAATGACGCGAGCGCTCAGTGTTTCCGTCGGCGCGCTGTGGAAAGGGGGGGTTGCCGTTTATAGTCCCCAAGGTCGGAAAAAGACAACTGCGATTGATCGCATTGGTTATTTTATGTCACGGGTCCACTGATTGATTGCATCGATTATTTTAGCAGCCTATTGATTAGGGTGTAATCTATAGGCCCGTGTCTCTCACTGCTCCAATAATTGGTTTCTGTCGCTCTCTTCCTCTCTCTGCCGAGCAGCAGTGTTTGGCTCAGAGCCACTCTCGCCCTGCCGCGCCAGGCTGTAATTATCCCCGGTGAGGCCGCGCTAACGCAGCGTGGCGCGCCTGTGGGGAACCGGTTAGCCCTACAACACCGGTGGGGGTGCGTGAGTGTGCGTGCCTGCCTGCGTGGCTGTTTGTGTGACACAGAGGGAGAAAGCGGCGCTGCGTTGAGATTTCAGCAGCATATATCGGAGCGATTTCGAGTCCTCACACGAACCTTCAGAGCTCTGGAGATGAATTATAGATTAGAGAATTGATTTTAAACAGTTGATACGCTCACTATAAAGTCACCACTGGCCATCATAAACACACGGCGTCTCCACATACGTTGTGTTTTTTCAAACTAAGAGGAACGTAAATAAAGCACAATGACTGTAAACTGTGTGTGTGGAGATTTTTTTTTGGAAAGTGTACGTTCAGATACAGATCTATTGACTGCACGTGTGCTCGTGTCTGAGCCTGTGCGCGCCGGTGACTGTTCAGGCAAGTTTCTGTGTGCGTTTGTGACTGTGTGAGTTGCAGTAAGCGATCCATAACGATCTGCAGGTGGATTGTGCTGATTAGTACCGGCTGCTGTGGACTGAGCTGCGTGCAAAGAGCTTCCTGCAATCTGAGCCTGCCGACTGAGAGTGTGTGTGTGTGTGTGTGAGAGAATACAACATGGTTGTTTGTGTGCTGGCAGTTAGCCCTATGAAAATGTGTGTCAGGCCTGAGCGTGCGCGTGTCTGTTTTGAGGACACCGTGCGTCTATTTGGAAAAAAAAGAAACGTGCTTTTGTGTGTTGAAGGTGTATTCTTCCTGTGTGCACACGTAGACCTACCATGCGTATATGTGTGTTTGCATCAGGCCACCGCTTCAGTTTCTGATTGCAACAGCAGATGGCTGGATCACTGTGACCTCCCAGAGCGATGCTTCTTTCTGCGCCGGTGTGTACCCGTGTGCGCGTGTTCACACGGTTTCTTTTTTTTTTTACAAGACACACACACGTATGCATGAATCCCTGACGAGGCTTAGAATGACAGTTAGAGGAGGGGATCACAGATTTAAGCACACCATTAGCCAGCATGTGCAGTTTCAAAGGCACATGTTGTTCTCAGGCTGGCTTTTCAAACCACCAAAGTTCATACCGCCATAAAACTGCAGCCATAAAAAGGTCGGCGCTTGCTCTCCAGATCCTGCTTGTGTCTCTCCCTCGGTCGCTCAGCAAAAGGTGTACAACTGTGCGTTTTGGTGTTGAGCGTCAGAAACCTAGCTTGCCCTGCGGTTCCTCGGAGCAATATTCATCCTAATCCAGTTTTCCAGTGAGTGATGGAGAGAGCCATTTGCCTTTTACGCCCTCTGAGTAAGAGCAGAAGGGAGAGCGAGAGAGAGGAAAGATGTGGCGTTGTGTGCTATGATGTTGTGTCTTTCCAACACTCATCTGACCTTTCAACATGATTTTTAGTCATGTGTAACTTCTCAGAACGGAGGATACTTTTCAGCACTTCCACGGTGTCTTCCTGCTCTGGAGGATGCATTCAAAGATAGATCTCTCTTGATGTAATAGGCATCAAAATAGGTATTTATTTTCTAGTTTCACTCAGATGCATTCGACCAAAATGCGTTTTAATGAAAGCAAAGGACAACTTTCATGAGGAGGAGGAGCACGACTGCTAACAACATCTTAAAACCTGACCTTTGCCATTATCAGAACAAGGTTGAAAAATAAAATTGTGGCTTGTTAGATTAGACGTGGGTGCTCTGAAAAGCTCCCCGATGACTCCCTTCTAATGCCAGGCAAAGACACAAACTAGTCAACCATGAATTGCTCTGGTGTAGAGGATAGCAGGGTTGCCAGGTTGGATCCCACCTGCGTCACGAAGGTTGGACGGTTGGATCCCTATCTGTGTCACGAGTCATGGTCATACGGAGAAAAGGAAAAAAAGCACCTAATGATGCTGCATGTGGTAATAGTGTTTTACATTGTGTTGTGTTTCAGTACCACATTGATGGTGCAGTGTGAAACCACGTGGTCTGTCGTGTGTTTGAATGGAACCAGACCACGGCTCCTCCTGTCATATACAGTATTGAAGTGTCCCCCAAGTTGCCCCTGGCGTGTCAGGTCAGCCGCACCAGCAGCTCTGCCATCGGCGTGTGAAGTAGACCATTTGAGTACATGGACCTTTCCAGCTCCTTCACTTCTTAGCAGATGTTGGCTGAAAGGCGCGATTTGATCATTGGTCATCCAGAACTAGGAGGAAAACAAGAAAGGGTCGAAACACTTTAGGCACCGATTAAGTGTTTCATGGAATCTGCCGGCGACGACGCAGTCGCACGGTAATTGTTTTCAGACTGAGCTGGTCGAGTGTGGACGCAGCCTGTCAGTTGTGGTCGCACGGAGCAGCTCCGGGTAATGAGAGGTGGAGGGTGGGGTTGATGAGCGCGAACATGCCCGTGAATGCGGCGTTCAAGGAGAAACGAGTGGAGTTTTGTTCTGTGCCATGCATGAATACACCCATCCCCTTTTTACGCCTTTCTTCATCTCCTCCTCCTCTCAGTTCACTCTGTCTCCCAACTTTTGGACAATTTGCCCTTTAAGAGGAGTTTCGCCTTTTAATGCCTCCATATGTGAGCGCTTTCTGAGCTCTGTGTTTGTTTGTGTATGACCGTCTGGTTTAACTCCTACTTTCAACAGCTGTGGCAAACGCAGCCAGACCTTTCATTTCCAAGTCCCCCTCTCTTTTCCTACTCCTACTCTGCCTCTGTCTGTGTTGGCCTTTCTCTCTCCCCCTCTGTCTTTCTCTTTCCCCTCTGTCTCTCCTACACACACACACACACACACACGTGCAGGCACATGATGCACACACCTCAGGCTTGATATTCATAGCCTCCTCCTCCTTCACTTGACATGGGAGCCTTAACAGATGTGCCCCAGCCTTGAGCTTGCTCTCCCTCTCTCTCTCTCTCTCTCTCTCTCTCTCTCTCTCTCTCTGCATCTCCGCAGCCTCGTGCTCCACAGATTTACCTTATCTGTTGGCTTGGAAAAAAGCTAAACTGACATTTAATTTGGATTTCCACTCATATTCTAAATTGCAGAGACAGAATATGAATAATAATAAATACAATTCTGATGAAAAAGAAGATTTAAATACAGTTCTAATAAGACAAGAACACTCCGTGACTGTACAGTTTACAGCAAACAGTTGTTTGCAGGCAGTGAATTGTGTATGTAAATGTATATTTTCATCATTCATATGTTGTTTTGTCACATATTTCTTTCTTTCTTAAACATATAAATACCTGGAGACAATACAGCTGATTCTGATTATTATATACAGCAATAGAAATATATGGTGCTTTGGCTGCTTCTTAAACTTATACAGGTTTGTTTTGTGCACTTTTAATCATTTTCCCACTTTCCACTAGTAATAAATCTTTTTATTTTACTCCGTTCAGCGTATCAGTACTCCCAGTATCATGGTTAGTTTGTGTTCTGCCGTATTTCTGCTGCTTAAACCTCGCCTATTCCCGTTTCGGAGTGTCAGCGGAGCTTGAGTGTATGTGCTTCTCTGTGTGTCTGTCGGTGTGTGTGCGTGCGTGCGCGCGCGTGTGCGCGTGTGCTTTGCCGTGCGCTGGAGGCTTATGGTAATTGCGGTCTCCCGACTGGCCTTCTGGGTAGAGTCTGCGCGAGTGGGAGTGGAGCGAGTCGCTCGGTCTCGGCAGCGTTCATCCATTCTGTGCGGCACTCCCCGTACAGCTCCGTGCGTCCTCGGTGCGAACCGGGGGCTCCGACCGGGCTGTTCACTGCGTTTCTCGAAGAAAACGCGGGACGAAAAGCTACACGGAATAACCTTCAGCAAACCTTCCGACACACGGACTCCGGACACACAGAGGACATGGAGTGACGGAGAGCGGGAGAAAGGGGCTTTTTCCGAGGACGGCGTGCTCCGCTGAAACCCAACATGGCGCTGCTGCGAGGTACGGCCGATCTGAATTAATTTCTCCGCGAGTCCGCCGACTTCGCCACCTGTATCCTGGCCCGTACGGCGAACTGGCTCTGCGAGCTTAACGGATTTTCTTTTGTGGATTTCCCTATATCCTGGCGGTTGTTTTTCCTCCACACGGAATCTTTTTGTTGCTTTGTGGAAACCCAAATGACATTTAAAGCAGCCAAAAAGTCCGCTTGAAATAGAGGGTAATGGATGAGAGTTTCCCGTAGACAGCAGAATAAAGACCGAGCGCTTTATGTGTAAGACTTGTTTTCATTAGGGACAAGTGGATAACCTGTTAGACACTTTTCGTTGTTTTTTTCTTTGCCCGGGATTGTCTGTCTCCAGCAGACAGGACCGTGACCGGGCTCGTCTACGTGCGCACGGATCGCTGCCCTTCTAGTTAACTTGGCAAAAGAGGATAAAGACGCGAGTCCGGGCACAAGGACGACGGCTGGAACTAGCACTAATTAACCAGGTGAGACAATCAGTGACAAATACACATTTATAGTCTTTTTTTAGCTGTGAGAAATCCCCGTGCACGGGGACAGACAGCGCACAATGCTCTTGTTTTTTTACATAGTAGAGGAACAACTGAGGTGGTTTTACCATCTGGGGTTCCTCCAATGTCTTTTTAATTGAAAACGGAATCGAGCTGCGATAGCCTGGTGCTGTGCGCAGAGACTGGGAGAAGATCGGCTACTTCTAAGAATAGCGCATAGGGTGGTCTTTGTGCGTTTCGGCGGGGCAGTGGCATGTGGTTGATAACACCCGCACGCACAAACGATCTGGCCGTGAGCTTGACTTTTTTGTAACTGTCCCGTCACCCGCGCGGAGGTGAGAAGGACGTCGCAGAGGTTAACGGACTTGAAAGTGGCGCCGTCCACGATGGGGAATATTCAGGCTTTTGGCACTCTGTCGTGTGACGAAGTGTGAGAGTGCCTGTGGGACGTGTATGTACGCGTGTGCGTGCGCGCACACGGAGCTTCTGCGCTAAACAAGGTTACGGAATCCAGCCTCGCCCTGCCAAAGGGAAGCGAGCGTTGCTGTTCCGTTTATGCACGGTTCAGTTCAGCTGGACGGCAGCTCCGCGGTGTCTGGTGTGTGTGCGCGTTTGCCTGTTTGTGTGTCCTTGGGGGGTTGGGGGGGTAAGGGGGCTTTGTTTGGACAGAGTGGACGTTGATCAGTCGTCTCATCAGACCAGTGTTGGGAAAATGTGTGGGGAGAAGGAACAGGACTGCGCCGCTCACCTTCCTGTCTAAGTGACGGAAACCACTCTGGCATCGTGCCACCTCTCTCTCTCTCTCTCTCTCTCTCTCTCGCTCGCACATCACGTCTCGCAGGTGTTCTTCGATATGACTTTGTGCTACAGTATGTTGCTTTTCACTCTCGCACGAAGTCTTGCCGAGTGACTAGTCTTTGCGTTGCAGGGGAACATCCTGTGCGCACGGAGAATCCGTGCAGCGCCAGTTAGGACACCCACCACCACCACCTCCCCCCGCCAGCTCCGGCACGCACGGAGCAAGTTCTCATTGCTTCAGTAGCTCGGCAGCTTTAAAACCGTTGAATCCAGCATTTCCACTGTGCCATTATCAACGTTTTTCTTGTTATGTAGACACCGTCCCTCTGCACCATTACAGGCGACAGCGATCAGTACGAAGCACTTCAGGTAAAGTTGCTGTTTAATTGGAATAAGTGCTGCAGGGTGTGTTGGATGTGTTCCAGGGTGAATAATCTTTCCTAACGATCCCTCACAGCTCTGCGGGCTACATACGCTGCGTTTCACGACCACGGCGAAGAGACGTTTCTGTTGGAATGACTTTGTCGGGACGGGAGAGCGGCTTCGGGCTTTCTCCCGTGTCGCCGCGCCCGCTGCCTGTCCTCGAGCCACACAGGCACTAATTAGGGGACGCTCTCTTAGGACGATCGATGTGCCTCATATTGGTTGGCTCCAGCTCATTGACGAGCTTAGTGTGAAGGAGGCAGCGACTAAAAGACCGCTTCATCCCCGGCAGCCAATCCGCGCGCGCTAAAGACTCGCTCATAACGCAGGCGTTCGGGAGAGCAGGACCTCGTGCTGAGACCTTTCGAGGGAACAGATCAGGGGATTAACTGGTGGGGGGTGGGGGCTACTTCAGGGGGCTTTGATGCAGAATAAAAGCTTAATTGTATTTAAATTAAACGTCGGCCTGAATTGGTATATACCAAGATAAAAGGCGATTGTCATACATGAACCTGGAGGAAAACCATATCTTGTCGCTTTAGAGGTTAAAACCAGCGGAGTTCTGGACATTTTGAAGCCCGGAATACACTTGAGGATTATAGATGGTGATCCATGAGATTACGCGGCTAAATGTTTACCAAACTCTCCGGACAACATGTTGTCATGAATCATTGTTCCTGTTGTGTCTTTACTTTTATTTAGGTGGAAATAATGATAAAGGGACGGAACTAAACGTGACTTTAGGTTTACTCCAGCTTTAATCTTCACCTCTATAGATTTTCCCCTGAAATAAAACCCACTGCAGAACAAAGGTCGGCCTTGTTCAGGACACTGAGCTTTGGGTCATACGGACCGTCCCCCGGCTGGTGCATGCTGTGGAAGCTTTAAACAAATACTTTTCATTTTGTGTGGGCCGAGTTTATTTATAGTGCGCCCCGTTGGACTGTTTTGCGCATCATTTTCCACTGTGTGCTGTGAAGTCAGTGTCGGCCTGATCTGTTCTCCAGGTGTTGGAACACAGAGGGGGAGGGCTGCTTACCATAGATTGACGTAGCCTACTGTTCTCTCCCTCTCTTTCTGTCTTTTCATGCGGGAGGACTTAACACGTCTTCTATAAACAGTGTTTTATTGCCCCAGACTCATTAGTTCCCCGAGTGTTATTCAAGGGTGGTCTCCAAGCAAAACGGGCTTTTTAATTTGGCGCAAATTAGATTTATTGGAAATTATTTCTAATAAGAAATATGCAAACACTGCCCTAAATAATCTCAGGTTTCACTTTCACCTGTCAGTCGCTCTCATCACTGATCTGCTGAGAGGGGAGGGGGGGGGGGTGTTAATGTGTGTGTTCGGGGCTTTAACATTAAAACCATTAAAGACCTAATTCTTAGCTTCTTTTCAGTGGGGGTGGGGAAAGGGTGGGGGTGCACCTGAAGGCGGCGCGGGCTGCGGGTCTGCTGGGGTCATATGTCCCGCTGAGTGATGTGTGACAGGGGACGTGTCCGCGCGGCGCTGCGTGCTGCGCGCGTACAGGGACAGCCTCCATTTTAAACCCATTACCCGGCTGTTTGTCCTCTTTTCTAATCTGGAATCAATAGGCACCACGTGGGGAATACTACGCACAAGGAGAGACGTCAATAAAATTACGGGGCCGTTTTTGCATATCAAGCCTTCAAACGTGTTCGGAAATGGGCAGGATTCGTCAAAGGAAATGCCCGTGTTCCGTTTTTATCTAGTCGGAGACATGAGGTCTGTCTCATTGTTGTCGCGCTCGTGTTTTCTTCTCCTCTCTCGCGCCTGGATAAAAAACAAAAGTCTCGTCGCTGCCGGCGCGCTGCGTGTGAACGAGAGCGGAGGCGCAGCAGAGAGGCGATGAGAGATCGGTTTTCCAGGCGCTGCGCAGCTCCCACAGGAGACGTCACGGTTTGATTGAAGCTATGCTCCGTGCTGGCCTCCCGGGACCTCGCGATGAAACGGGAGAGCCCCCCCTCCTCCTCCTCCCACTTCCCCTCCCTCCCTCCCCCTCTCTCTCAGCGCTCCACAAAGCTTTTTGTTTCGTCGAGGTCTAGAGCGCACGGATCACTTCCCCGCAGAGATGTGTCGACCGGCAGTGCTGTTTCACCGACACACACAGACTGTCAGGACGCTCCGAGAGAACCACATTTCACACACCACGTTGTTCTCGACTCTCACAACTGTCTGTCATATTAAAACCGACGTTTCTGCAGCGTATGACGCACAGATTT
This sequence comes from Microctenopoma steveboyesi, assembly GCA_032359275.1. NCBI lineage: Eukaryota > Metazoa > Chordata > Actinopteri > Anabantiformes > Anabantidae > Microctenopoma > Microctenopoma steveboyesi. The sequence continues at coordinate 5,613,584 of JAUMHF010000013.1, forward strand.
TGTTTTGAGTCCGGTTTGACAATAATGCATGTCTCATGCAAAGTGTCTCTAAAGGAAATATTTGCTGGTAATCGTTAAATACAGTTATTTCTTTCTTTGAATGCATGGATCCAATGGTTGCATTTAGTTTGCTGACCTCCCTCTGGCCTATTGGAAGATTGATTTAGCAGCAGAGTAATGATGACACACCTCACCTCCCTCCTCTTGAGTCTCTGCAGGCTCAGTCTTGATCAGGCCTCCTCGTTTGTTTTTAGACGTCGGTGCCTCGGGCATCTATCTGACGAAATCCCACAGACGCTTGGCAGCGCAGCTTGGTGATGGTGATAGGAGTTTATTACAGCCGCCTTCAAAGCAGGAATGTGTTATCTCCTGTTTGGATGGCACAAAACTGAGCTCGTGTTGGCTATAAAGCTGTTGACCTCGAGCCGAGGATCATCACATGGGACCGAAATGAACCTAGTACACACGTATACTGGGTTTTAGTGAAGTTACGGTAATGCGTGTATCTAACACCTGTGTCTTTTTAAAAACATATGCCACATGTAGACGCATTTATCATGTTGTATGTTGAGTCTTTACGCAACACAGTTTCTAAAAAGACTATTCATCCTATATGGGGGCGGCCGACATGTAGGGGGATCAGTCTTTTGGCATCATGCGCTTTCATTAGGAACATCCAACATGAAAGCAGCGCCAGCATTTCAAAGAAAAGTCAAGAAATCTCCGGTAAACGGGGTCGACTCGTGCATGCGCATCCCTATTACAATCGGGTCATTTGGTGGCATAAAGGGCCATTTAGTCCTCATTTGGCCCTGGGTGAATAGAGCCAGTTCAGCAGCCGCCGCCCGGGCCCTAGTGACAGCACGGGGTGCCTCACAATGTCGCCGTTGTTGACGGCCGTGCTGCCAAGGGGGCGAATTTAACCGTGCGCCGACTTGCATGCGGCTGTGCAGCGGCCCGGGATGACGCGGAGGCCCATTGTTTACAGCTCGGCCGCTAATTATGTGACAGCTGAAGAGACGCCGCTGGCTCCTTTCAGCTCCGCGCTCTACCAGCAGCGCGCTCGCTCTGTCTCTGTACAGCGTTTATCTCCCCCATCTCTCTCCCAGCCCCATTGTCAGTCCGTGCACTTATATCCAAAACCACACTGACAAACAGTGCGCCGGCTTTCCATTCACTGCCCTCTAGGTCCGCGTCGAGATGATCAATTGGACCATTTGGCACATGTCTGTCTGATAATCAATAACAATTAAAATTGGTCACGCGTTCCCTTCCGCGCCTTCGCCCTCTGTGATGCCGGGTGTTAATGCGTGTGAGAGTGTGGCCCTGAGGCGGTGTGGTTAGTAGTCAGGGCGTAGTTTTGGTCCGCGCTCCGCGTGAAAATACATAGATTTGTTCCCTCAGATTTCTGTTTTGTTCATCAGCACCGTGCGCAGAATTCCTCTTTTTGGTCGCGCGCAGCAGAGCAGTTGTGCGTGCGTGCGTGCGTGCGTGCGTGCGTGTGTGCGTGTGTGTGTGTGTGTGTGTGTGTAGATGTGCGTGCGTGCGTTTAATCCGTGTTTATCCCCACCCCACCCCCGCCGCTGCGGAGATTATCCTGCGTCACACTGCATTTTTTAGAGCTGCTCGGCGCTTCGCTCCTCGGAGCTTGGCAAGGCTCCAGGGACAAAGAGCGAGAGGGCGCCTTCACCCCCGACACACAGCGAGACTCCCAATCTCGGTTTGCCGTCACACTACAGAGCAGACTCGAAACGCAGGAGGGTGTTTGTGAGTGATTGATACGCGCTGGATTTTTTATTGTAGGTCTGCATTTTTAGTTGGTCATTTATCAATTTTACGAGGAAGGAAGCTGCTGATGTTGATACAAACACCATCCCAACTCCGCCGTTTGCCCTTAAGCTCTCCCACACATACAAATTACCGGTACACACACAACCACAGCGCAGCGCTGGGGACAGCGAGGCCTCAGCCCTGAGGAAATTACAAGTGGTGCCGGTGTTTGTTCCGGTGTGTACACCACGGGTCGGGGAGAGTTCACGGCGTTGTCAGAACAGGAAAAGAGGGAGACGCGAGGCTGTGTTCCCTCACTCTTCCTCTCCCTTTCTCACTCTCTCCAGTTCGCCCTTCCTCTCCCAAACACATTCTGTACCAGAATCAGAGCGACGCTCTTCGAGTTCCGCTCAAAGCATCCGGCGGTTTTCTGTTTAATGGTGCGAGTCAGGGCTCCGCTCCAGCGGTCTGCTTGATAAACGCGGCTCCGACCGCTGCGCCCCTTCCTCCAGCCTGCCTGCTGCTCCCGACCACTGATGGATGGGACCGCCGTGGGTCGTTTTTTTTTGTTGTTTGGCGTAAACTATTCTTAGCAGAGTGTATCGGCGTCAACACCAAGTCTTCTCCTCTCTCCTACCTCTACTCTCATTCCTCCGTTTTCGTTCTCCCACCAATCATATGACCTTTCAGCACTATATGGACCATTCGTGCATCAGATTTTTCAGAGCTGTGTACCACCAGGTCCAAAGAGCCTGCTTAACCTTCTATGCAGGTGAAGGTGCGGCGTTGGCGTGAATGCTATTTTAAATCAGTCTACACCGTCTTCCTGAAAACAGCAGTTTACAAGCGTGGATCTGCACCACAAAGTCACGGACGTACGCGCAGAATGTAAAAATAGCCACCCCGCGCTGGTGGGAGAATGATTGATGGAGCACTTTCTCCGTGCGTGTTAGCGCAGTTGTTGCGAGTCTTGAGAACGCAGAGTGGTCTGTGCGTGCATCCACACGCTGTAGTTTCCCCCCTGGCGGTGCGTGCAGTGTGACTTCAAGTGCTTGATCCTGACCTTGAGGTGCAGCCTCTCATCATTTCATGGAAATGACAGGTGCCGTGCTCGGTCATCAGCACGGTGCGGGCACGCTGTAAAGTAATAACAGGCCATAAGACACCAGGCTGTCTTTTTATTGCACCGACCCGAGCAAGAACAGATCATTATCTCTTTTAGGTTGTCTTTTTTTTTTCTTGCTGGAGAGGCGACGCAGATGTGTGTCATTGTGCGACATGTCACCATCTTGGTGGTGGAGGTTGTTTATGTTGAGCAGCAACGTCCATAAAGGATCGTTTTTGGTTTCGTGTTCGATCATTGAGAGCACAGACTTTTCAGAGCAAGAGGAGCCGCTGTGTGAGTGAGAGAGAAAGAGAGAGAGAGAGGAACATGTGTCGCTTCAGGAAATACAGGAAACGGGAGTGATGCGATTTCTCAACCACGTCTGGGTAATTTGCAGAAACGCATGCACGTGGCTGTGTGCACATTCATACGCTGTAGTGCGGATGTTGCCGAAGCAGGACTGGCCCCGGGGAGCTGGGGCGGAGGGAATGGTGGGGGGATGGGAGCGCAGCGGCAGGGAGGAGCCGTACTGAGGGGCCCGCAGCAGGCTGATTAATGGGCCCCAGGTCACGGCAATAAAAGTGGCGTGCCAGTGGCGAGGCTCAGAGGCTTTCTCTGCGATGATCGAGGAGCCGAGTTTCTCTGTTGCTCTCAGCACTGCCGAGCACAGCAAGGCTTCACTTTTACCATGTAAATGCGCGTTTCATTTTTAAGTAAAATCTGGTAATTGGGGGAAGCAGTTTCACCTTTTGTCATTGTTGTTTCATCAGCCTTAGAATTGAGAAATCACCGTTTTTAAATTACGCAGACCACTCTGTTCTCAACAGTGTTCAGTTTTATCTCAATTCAGCATTTGCAGAAAATGTCTCATGAATACAGTTTTTTGTGGTTTGTCAGTTTCATGAGACTGATATCATGTCACAATCTCAAGATAAAATCAGACAGCCTTCAGTTTAACAGCTGCAACAATTAGTATTGCTATAAAAAAAACTTTATGCAAATTTGTAACTGTCCTGGCAAGAACTATACACTTCTCTTAAGGTAAGGCATTTAGTCCATCAGCACCCAGCTGAAAAAGATTTTAAGACCATATGTTAAATTTGATATTTTCTTATGTGTTGAACTAATAACAGATTTTAACATCTAAATTAAAAAACTCTCCTATGGACAATATTACACACAAATCTTGTTTTGCTTATTATATATTTCTCTTATTTCACAACAACAAAAGATGTACTTCGTTTTTGTCTTTATAACTTTTCTCTACATTTTGGTTTCTTTGTCATGTAAATTTTGTACAGTTGTCTCTTATGGTCTTGCATGTTATACTTGTGTGTATGTGTTTGTTGATCTGGGGCTCTGTGTTGGCGGGCGGTAAATGGTCTCCCGCCGAAGTGATCTCTGATGTATAATCTTCCCTCGCTCCTCCGGCTGAGGCAGCCGAGAGAGTAGGTCAAAGAGGGCGCAGAAAAACCAGTGTGTGCAGAACGTGACTGAATAGACGCAGTCCAACAATGCACGTCTAGCCCACAGGGTGGGCAGGATGGGGGTCAGTAGAGGGGGGGGTAGGAGGATAGAGGGATGTTGACTGATGGGAGGGAGGCGGAGCCCACACAGCGCTTTCATCTCCATTGAATCTTCAATGGAGGTGTGTGTGTGTGTATGTATGTGTGTGTGTGTGAGTGAGAGAGAGAGAGAGAGAGAGCGCATAGAGCCGGGGTGCAATAACTGTAGCTAGAAGTGCCCTTATAGTTTTTTTCTATGTACAACTTTCACTCTGGTCATTTAAATATCACTGTGCCACATTTTCAGTTCTATATATGTAGATATATATCTACATATAGATCTATATCTGTATATATAAAAAAATTTTGGCAGTGGGGTTACTGTAGAGCTGCCGTGCGTAGTTTAGAGTCAAGAGAGTGACTCAAACTTTTTGCTCATCTCCACAGGGCAACATCTGTTCGTGATGTCGATGCTGAGACACAAACCAACCTGGAACTAAGACAAGGGAACCACATCACACAAAACATGGCAAGTCCACATTCTTGTCCTCTTCTGATTACTGTATTGTCTAACTAATCTAGAACACAGTATGTCATGTTTTTAATGTCACTCTTCTCTGCTTTCAGTGAACATCATTACTGTGACTGTAGTCAAATTTACTTCTCTTTTATCCTCTTTTTGCTTCAGGTGGATGCAAGGTTGACACCCCTGGCAGCAATGGGGCTGGACCGAGGCACTCTGATGCACGATGGTCTTCGGCTGCATAGTGGGGTCGTATACCCAGGCATCAGAGCATTACCAGCAGAGAAGAGCAGAGAGACACCCGCCCTCCCACTCACTTATAACAGAGAGGGTCTCCCAGAGCTCATCTATAAGCCTGATGGCCCTCTGGACAGTCGTAAGCCCACTAATGGATACCTGGGCCTCTACAAGGGCACTCCTACAAGTCTCCACAAGCATTTGCTGGTTCCTGGAGCTGACAGTCTGTGTTTGGAGCGCAGAGTAGGACCTGGAGAAAAACCGTCTGAACTGGGCTTACCAAGTGCTGGTGGCAGCTACTTTCGCATGCCATGGCTCAGCCCCTATCATGAAACAAGCATGTATCCCTTCATGGACACATCCAAGTATGCAGCTCTAAATATGTATAAAGCCTCATTGCTCAGCCAGCCCAGTCCCTATCTTCCCCAGCAGCTGGCCTACTCTTCTTTGTGTGCAGCCCAGGGCAGTAATGTTAACCCTGCTGCAAATGCCTCGGCTGCTGAGAGGCTCTTCTATATGCCCCCCTATCCTCCTTCTCCCATTTCTTCTCCCTTGGTGGCGCCCCCCATGAGGATTCCTGCAGTCACAGTGGCCCCCACTTCATTGGTTCACTGCCAGGACAAAGGACTTGGTGTTGCATCTTCTTTTGCACAGCAACTTCACCAACCTTCCCCTCATTCTCAGCACCATCAGAGTGCTATAGACAGGGACCGGTCCCCAAGCAGGAATAGTAGACCGAACAGACCTCCCTCCAGGAAGGGATCCAGCAACAACAATAACACCAGTAGCACTAGCACTAGTGGCACCAAGAGTGGGAATAATAATACTCTGCCTACTGATTCTTCTCACCTCACCCAACCGCCCCCTCCCCCTGCTCTCATTGACAACTCATTAGACTTACAAAGGCCAGTTGCTAGGATAGGACATCAACCCACCTCCTGCACCTCCTCGGTATCTGCCTCATCCTCTTCTACACAGTCCATTCCTCATCCATTCTCTGTGAGCAGCATGGCATCAGAGCAGCCCTCTCCTGCCCGGCCCAGCTCTCACAAACCGAGGCCAAGAGATGGGGCACCTGAGCACAGAAATGTAGGAGTTGAGAGGAGACCCAGTAGGTCGCCCTCTAAACCTAATTTTGAGAGAACAGCTCATCAGGCAACCAAAGACTCGGCAGAGAAGCCCTTAGATTTGTCTGGAAGGATGCTGGAGTTTGGACTCCCTCCCAGTGGCTTCCAAGTTAAGATGGACACTATGGTATCAGGCCCACGTTTTGGACTGCCCCCTAGCCGAGAGCTCCTAAAGGAAAACCTGTCCCTCTCCCCTTCCTCTCACCCCCACTCTGTGGTCAGCAGCACTTCTTCAAAGGTCCCCGAAAGACCAGAGATGATCAGCACTTTACACTCCTCTTGGGTTGTACCTAGCCCCTCTTCTACAAATACACAGCACACATCAGGCTTGCCCCCCTCTCCAAGGCCTAATACAGACCTGGGCCTTTCACAAGCCAAAGTTTCCTCACCCTCTGTTATCAAACACAAGAGTTTAGATAGGGTCCCCCCTCAGCAGCATAGCTCCTCCTGTTCAAGGATAGGAGAGCTTAACCACAGTGTTTCTTCCAGTCAACACTCTGGGTCCTCCCTGGTCACCTCCAGGGATCATTCTCCCAAACCTGGCGGTGAGTGGGTCAAACATAGCCCCACCCAATCAGAACGTCCACCAGCTATGGTTCACCACAGAGAGGGACCGGAGAAATCTTCCCAGACCCTTAAGAGAAGTGAAACTACTCCAGAAGTGTCATCATACAAAATGCCTTGTTTAGAGAATGGTCACCCTCCGGGCCTTTATCTTCCTCAAAGTGAAGCTTATCTGAACCACAGTTTGGCCTATGCTAATAGATATCTGCACTACCCCATCCCTGATGGCATGGCATTACACTCCCTGCCACTTACAGGGAAAGGCCCGGTCTACCCTCACCCAGTACTGCTGGGCAGCAACAGCCTTTACCCCACCCACTTGGCAGCAAAACACTCCTTACCCTACCACAACCTCCCAGCTGGTCCAGGAGGGGAATACTTAACCTATAACACACAGGAGATGGCCCATCCTCTGATGCAGGCTCATTCAGACAACAAGCTGCCAGAAAGGGGAGAAACAACAGTGAAGTCCCGGGCACAGGAGAAATGCCGGGGAGCTGTTGAAGAATTTGGGGGACCCAGAGATCACAACTCTGGGAAAGAGACAGGTGAAGGAAGCCAAATAAAGCCTGATAGGGAAATGGGAGCACAAGGACAATGTGGGAGCCAAAGCAAGCTCCCCTCTTCCTCTTTAACATCCAGAGAAAAGATTGTCTGCATTGACCTTGTACACTCAGATACAGATATTGAGTCTACTCCAACAGTTCACAAACAGACCTCTGCTGAGACCAGCACCAAGGTTAACCAAAATGAATGTTGTCATAATAACCAAAATCTGACAAAAACTGACAATGAACCAAAACATCATCTTTCCCATCCTTATTCACTCCACTCTGGTCAGGGCCCCGTCCTGAAGCCCAATCATGCTGGCAGACAGCCAGAATCTTCCTTTGGGAAACCAAAAGTTCTTCAGGACACAGACTGTCATGGGGTTACATCTAGCACATCCCCAGCTTCTCTAGGACAGGTTGTCCAAGCAGAGGAGAGTTTAGAAGAACAGAGTCTAAGCCCAGACCCTGGAGACCAGAGCACTTTGCGCTGTGCTCGCACATCCGGAGAGCGCAGCTCTGGTAAGGACAAAGTGGACAAGGATAGACGAGCTCTCCACCTTATTCAGAACTGTACAGATTTGGTAAAGGAGTCGGAGAGGGAAAAGGTGTGCGAGAGGGACACTGAAAAGGAAGATAGTGTTGTTGATCTCGGGGAGTCTCAAGGAGAAGGGGATGATGAAGATGAAGACGACGAAGAAGAAGAGGGTAGCCATGCTTCATCTAAAAGCTCACGACGATCCAGTTTGGCCAAGAGGATTGCCAACTCCTCAGGCTATGTGGGTGATCGCTTTAAATGTGTCACCACTGAGCTGTACGCTGACTCCAGCAAGCTGAGCCGCGAACAGAGAGCTCTGCAGGTAAGACCACTAAAACTTGTAGATGTATGTTGATTACAGAAAATATCAGGTTCAAGTTGGTGGTGAGCAGGAGGGAGGTCATTACGACCAATGTTATGTGCAGACATTTTAGACATACTTGCAGTCCAACATCCATGCAGGAGGAAACCCCCAACATCCACTGTCTTTATTCCCTTGCTGCAATATTTAGAACTGCCTGTGGAACAAACCCTGCATGAAATTGGCATACTCTGCATTTACAACAGAATACAGAATAATATAAGTGCTGCCATGCCACTGTCCTAGCTTAGGCTTGACCTTCCCCTTAGTTTATCATTGTCAGGAAGGCTTATTGAGGCCTTCTGTCAGGGAGGTCAGTTCAAAGGTTAACCAGGACTGCCATCTCTGTATGTTGATTAGCGAGCAGTCATTGTAAAGGTTATTTCTGTGCGTGCGTGCGTGTTTGTGTGTCCGTACGTGCTTGTCCTTGTGTGACTGCCTTGGGGCTAAAGCATGTGTTAGTGCTGACTGCGCCATAGAGCCATATACTGAAGTTTCAGAGCATGACTGTGGCAGCCTCACAGTTCACACTGCCTTTGGCTATGTTTAACCCCAAGGTTAGGGACAGTGGAGGTCTTGCAGTGTGCTTAAAAAACAGCAGCTACCCTCTTTGGGGTTCCTCTTAGGCTTTCTGCATGCCCCCAAACGCCAGTTGCTATCCTCCCCAGTCCTCCTCCCCCTGATGGCCTCAATGCCCTGCCTAGTTGCTGTCCACGGTCATAATTCTCCTCACCCCACTAGCTAAAAGAGCGTCTCGGCTAACACACATCACACTACATTTATAAACGCAAAGTTATAGCAGCATCTCCAACACTTGGCCATCATTCGTATATACACATAGGATTCAATTTAGCCTGTTCTCTGTGGTTCCTTATGTCAGATGTTCACTATGTAAATACAAACAGACCCTGCGCTACATTATCCACTGACTCAAAGACAGATGTTAATAGGTTGCACATGTCTATGTAGTGAAGGCACCCTAGAAAAGTGGTTTTGTCTGTGTGTCATGTTTGTCAATGCCCAGCTGCAATACAAAGCTATCAAACGCTCTATTTCTGGACATGTAGAAATGAGATTTGGAAGTCAGGTTGGGGTAAAAAAAAATACATAAGCGATTTTAAAATGGAATAAGCCGTGATGCTTTGTATGAATATGCTGTTCTGATTTTATTTTTCAAATTTGTCATTCAAACAGTTCAGAAATTATTTGATAGTTTTGATGCAGTGTAATTTGACCTGTTGAGTCACTTTAATTTGACTGTGGTGTTTTGTGGGATTGTGGCTGCCTATTGTGTGGGGAATGTGGAGAAACGTATCATAAATTCATTAAAAAGAATGAAATGATGGACAGATATATTGAGCCCCCCCATTCTAATTGCTTAGATGGAAGGCATATCACGAGAGGGGAGTAATATAAGTCAACCTGCAGCTAACTGGGAGGTCAGTTCTTTACATTTCTTATCACATCTGCCACTGATGGGCTCTGTCTCCTTTTTACTCTCTGTTGCTGCATACTCCTTTTCCCCCACTCCTTTCTTTCCTCTTTTTAATCTCCTCTCTCTGCCTCAGGGCTTAGATGTAAATGTTTCCTAGCAATTTTTATGTTTCAGGAAGGGAGATGCCAGGACTTAAGCCCCAGAGCGCATGGACTCACAGTGGCTGCAGTAGTCTAACCTGTGTCTTGATGCTGTGCTTGTGATTTATCTGTATATCTTTTTTGTCCTGTGTGCATTTGTATGTGGGGGTTTAATTTCTTTGGCATTTTCTTTTGATTTTGAGACAAAATGATTTCTGATGCAATTTTTGCTTCTGTAGCCGTTGAGGCCAGATTGAGGCTTAGAGAGGTGTGTGTGCGGCGTGGGCAGAAGATGAGTGGTTTTCATGGGTTTTCTCTACGTTTGTGTGTGTCTTGTGTCTGTGTGTGCATGTGCACGCAGCGGGCAATGATGCGGTTCTCGGAGCTGGAGCTGAAGGAGAAGGAGGGCGGCGGTGTGTGCGTGTCTGCTTCGGCAGCAGGACGGGAGCTGGCAGACGGCCAGCGCAGAGAGCGAGTGCTGGAGCACTGCCAACACACCACCAAGCAGGGAGACAGGGAGGGTGAGTAACCTAGCACCACACATAATGCGCACACGCACGCACGCACGCACGCACGCACGCACGCACGCACACACACACACACACACACACACACACACACACACAC
>JAUMHF010000013.1:5635223-5741110 GCA_032359275.1 Microctenopoma steveboyesi
GCGAATGGAATCCCCCAGAGGGGAGCTTCGGCACAGCGCTCCTGAATCTCTCTCCAGCAGGCAAACAGAGCGTTGGCAGCAAGCGAAAAACCAGTTGGAGCGTCATGTCACCCACCCACCCCCACCCCCCTTCTCTTTTGCTCCTGCACTTTGTCTTGCTCACACTTGCTCTGTTTCTTAATCCTACTTTCCTCCGCTCCCTCTTTCTTCATTGTCTCTCCTCTTCCCCAGCTCAGATTGTCCTCTGTATCACAACCCACCCCCCCCCACACACACACTTTGCTCCACCACCCACTGCACCCCACCCCACCCTTTCATCTCTTGTTATTATCAGCTTTATCCCAGAGGATGGCCCCGGCAGATTTCATCCACAGATTCATTTATCTGTCATCTGTTGGGGTGTTGCCTCTCGCGTCTCCCGTTCTTCCTCCCTCTCTAACCGCTCATCCTTCTGTCAGTCTGTTTTCTCTCCATTGCCTGCTTTTCCTTCCCTCCCCTCCATCTACTCCGCGCTGAAAGAGAGAGGGTGAGAGAGGGAGATAAACACTTGGACTAGGCGGCAGGCTAGAATTAGCATAGAAATGGAAGTTTGGAGTCATTCCTCAGGTTCAGATGAGCAGCTCTCCTCCCCTCGGCACAGAACTGTTAGCAGGACAGAGTGCGTATGAATGTACGAGTCTTGCATACTGATCTATGTGTATTAAAATAGATTTAAAATTAGGTATTTTCGAAAGGTCTGCAAATGGCTTTGCCCAGTTCCATGTCGAGTTGCATATCCAGAAAGGCGCACACATAAACGCAGTGTTGAAACATAAACTCGTCCAACTCGGACAGGCCCCACATCAACACACTCCTGGGCTGCTGTCTGTCTCCGTCTCCTCTCTGTTTAGTAGCAGCAGGCGCTGCTCCAGTCTAATAAAAACCAGTCTGACTACTTAGTGCTGGATGCCCAACTGTCACAGCCTTAGACCAGAGAAGAGCTTCCAGCTCTTGAGCGCCTCTATCAAATCTCTTTGTTCCACTTCCATTATGCTGTGTTCAGAGCCCAACCATCGCAAGCTGGCTGCCACAGTGTCGTCCAGGCCCAGCCGTGGCGCACACACAGTCATACGCGCTAATACGTGCATGAATCTGGCACGCTAAATACAGTTGAGTCACACTTAGTCTCATCGATGTGTCTTGGCGCCAGCTCTAGTATTATGGAGCGTTTGTGTATGAGTGCGTGTGTTTGCTTGGCACAGGAACACACTCGGTTCCTCCTTTTCCTAATTTCTCTCCCACAGGAACTGTAAAGGAAAGGACTGTTTGCGTTTGTGTCTGTGCTGTCTGACTTGTGTGTTTGGTCTTGTATTGCTTGGGTTTCTGCCACACACACATCTGCACAAACACACTCGCTCGCGCGCGCGCACACACAAACACACACACACACAATCTCAGACATTAAACCTCGCTCTCCCTCTGTGTTGGCTCTCTTCAGGAGGTGGTGCTGTACTGTCTGGAGAACAGAGTATGTGAGGTGAATCACAGAGACTACGCCGGTTACTGCGCTCTCCACGAGGCATGCGCCCGCGGCTGGCTCACCATAGTCCAGCACCTGCTGGATTATGGCGCCGACATCAACTGTAGTGCACAGGATGGCACAAGGTGAATAACCGTTCTCATTCATGTGTGCGCACAATCATTAAGTAAACATGATCCTAGCTTTTTTTTATGTGTCCTAATTGTGCAGAGCACCAGTGAGTATGTTCATAAGAAAGTTTCTAGGATTAATTTTATAAGGGCTTGGCAAGCACAGTGATTTGACAGATTATCTGCAGTTTTAAATGGCAAAGGGTACTGCTTTCATAAGTGTGTTATTAAAAATGTCAGTAGGGTGTATACCCTAAGATCCTGTGTGAAAGGCTTAAAGGTCTATTGTTAAAGGTTTTAGTATACCGTTACCGTTATATTACAAAACACATTCGCATGAGTCAGATGATCTGCAGGATACAAAGTGGTTTATGCTAAAAGTTGAATCTGAAATATATCCATATGCAATACATTTTTAATGAACAGATGCACATTTGTCTGTGTGTCCAGGCCGATTCACGATGCTGTGGAGAACGACCATCTAGATGTGGTGCGAGTCCTGCTGTCTTATGGCGCTGACCCCACCCTGGCTACGTACTCTGGCCGTGGCCTCCTCAAGATGACCCACAGTGAGAGCATGGAGCGCTTCCTCACAGGTAAGATTTTCATTAGCTTCGCAGTCCCGCCGTAAAAGCCAGAATTTCATATACTGCGGTGATGAGTTGCAGCCCCCAATATGGACTTCTATGTCAAGAGTTCCCTTGCAAATGATGTGATTCGGAAATGAGAATTTAATGATATAAACGGCAACAACAAGTAGCAGACACACATCACACATGCATCTTATAGGCAAAAGGCTGCATCAGACGTACCGTCGTATCACTTTTTATTGAAAGTTACAAATGCTGTGGGAGTTTGTATGTTATAAACCCCTGAATAAACACTGGATATTTGCACTATTCCCATATAGTGCACTAGTGTTATGCATTTAACTGTTAGTGCAAAACTATAAAGTTTCTTTCATCATCTAGAAAATATAATGCGGAAGCCTAAACATTTGAATATCAATGTACCATGACCACAATTGAGTGGTAGAAATAGAGGTAAATCCTAGGGGACGGAGTTTTTTTTTTTTTATCGTACCCAGCAGGGGTTGTGTGAGGCGGGGTGAGGATAACGTGTTGAAAACACATATCAGCAGTGCAGTTCCCAGAACCCTCCATCCTGACTCCATCATTTGTTGTCCTTCCCATGTTTTGACTTCTGTGCATCCTGTCAGTGTGAGTCGCCTCTCTGTGAATCCCCATCCTTCACCTCCCAACCACCGCTGGTCCTGTCACTCTCTGTCATGTTGTTTCGCCTCTGGCGCCCTCCTCCGTGCTTCTCTCCCCCTCCCTCGACCACCTGTTAGACGGGAGTCTCAGCCCGCCAGGGTGCACGCTGCTGCCTCTGAGCTCCTCTATCTGGTTACTTAGCAACGCCAACTGTGTTTGCTCAGCGTACGTGTGGAAATGGGCTTCGCTCTGGCTGGAGACTTTGCTTTATGTATGCATGTGTGTCTTTTCACAAGGCTGCCACGCTCACGTCTGACGTGGTCTGTATTCAGGGCAGCTGTGTTAAGAGAACTCGTCTGAATGTTTGTAGTTAAATTGAAACAGGAGGAGGAAATGAAAGCACACGCAGACACACACTTCCTTTATAGCCAGCTGTGTAATATTCCATGGACGCCTAAATAGTAAAACCTGATTGTCTGAAACACACCATAGGGTTTAGTAAGAAGAGACGGGAGACGCAGGAGAAAAGATCATTGGAAGAGGGTGAAAACGAACAGGTGTAGGTTCACGGTCAGCAGAAGGATGAACAGGTTTTGTGCAAAATGAAGATTTATATGTAGACGGCTGGAAAGATGGTGTTGAATTTTGAAAAGAGCGTGGATGGATAGATCGATGGCCGCTCGACTCGCAGAGCGGGGGAGAGAGACGGGGAGATCGAGCACCAGAGAGAATGAGTGAGAGCGAGCGATTGCTGCCCTCCCTCCACCTGGTCCCACTCATCTGGAGGCCGTTAATCCCTCCAAACACACGCCAGACGCCCCACGCCTCAGCACTGGCACAAAGCCCAGCTCTCACTCTGCAAATGTGTGTGTGCGTGCGTGCGTGCGCGCGCGCGCGCGCATGTGCTGAATACACACATTGCTCTCGCTGTGTGTGCTTAGCCAGCTCCCTCTGCTTGTTTGTTTCCAGCCTGCGCTCTGTGTGTGCGTGTGCGCTCAGTGACTGTGTGTGGTTCTTGTTTGATTCCTGGCAGCCGTCTGTAGCCCTGCTCTGAACTGAGCCAGCTCTAACCCAGCGGAGACAGTCGCTCTCCTCCCCTGTGGTACAGCCGCTGGCCCCTGACCATCAACCCTCCCCTAAACATTTGCTCTGTTTGTTTCTCTTTTCACTCTTGACACTGCCCCGCCTCCTCCCACTCTTGTGTTTTACTGTGCTCTTTATCCGTTTTTCTGCCGTTGTCTCCAAGGGCAATTGCATTTTCCCTGTTGCCTGTCCCCTGGGCTCCATCTCTTGAATAACAGGCTTCGCTCCTCTCCTCTCCTCTTTCCATAGATTATTTTGCTGACCTTCAGGGCCGCTCTGATGATGACCCAGAGCTCTATTGGGAATTCTACGGCAGCGCTGTGTGTGGTGAGTACTGATCAGTGCTCTGTTGCTGTGCTCACAAAGTATTTTTAAACATTATATGCATTTAGACTCTTACTAAAAATGATCATCTGTGCTTTTTTTGTTTTTAGAATCTAGCGAAGAGAGCGGGATCTATGACATCCTGGCAGACCCGCCAGGCCCAGATGATGAGGATGAAGAGGATAAAAGGGAGGTGTTTGAGTTCGAGTTATCTGACCGACCTCTGCTGCCTTGCTACAACATCCAGGTGTCCCTCTCTCAGGGGTGAGCTTTGATTCTAGAGCAGCTGCGCCTGTTTTTTACTATTTTTTACCTGCCTTTGGCTCACGTTCTTAAACACTGATTGATCTCCTCTTCCAGGCCAAGAAACTGGCTGCTGCTCTCTGATGTGCTCCGTCGGCTGCGGATGTCTGCTCGCAGTTTCCGACAGGCCTTCCCCCACATGGAGGTGGTGACGGTGGCGGAGGCAGAGTTTTACCGGCAAGCCTCCCTGTCGCAGCTCTTCTCTTGCCCAGAAGAGTTGGAGGGTTTCCATCCAGACAGCAAAGAGCTATTAGACCTGGTGGAAGACAGCGCTGAACTGGCTGCTCTGCTGGGCTCCACACTGGAGTGTCTAGACGGCCGCTGGGACCACCCAGGGGATAAACTGAAGGACAAAATCAAGGCTGTTGACCAGCTGGGATCATCCTGACCCCTGGAGCCAATAAACTCGGACCTTGATCCCCATCCAGTGCAGTTTGCTCTAGAACCAACCAAGGGTTGTGATGATATGCCTTAGCGTGACCCTTAGCTCTCATGCTTCAGCCCTGCTCTGGACCAGCAATGGTGCACTGTACAGATGGACTGACCTGCTGGCTGAGCAGGCTGCTCAGATGTTTCCCTCCGTTAAGCGAGGATCATTTTGTGACTCAATAATAATGGTCTTATTTTTCTAAATTAATATATGTATAAATAAATCAAATATATATAAATATAAACTATTAAGAGATTTTTTTTTTCGGGACGATGCTCACGATTCCTCTCTGAAAGACTTTTTAAGTACAGTCATGCTGTCAGTGATTGGATGGAGAGTGAGCGCAACACATTGTGCATGTGTGTACAGGATAGTACTGAGAGCGTGCTATTGAATGTGGTATTTGTGTTTATAGGAAGCACATGATGTCGTTTTTTTTTCCCCCCTCTTCTCCTCAGACTACAGCGCTGGCTTGAGCCTCAGGGGCTTCTTTGTTGTATCTTTTTTTTTTTTTTACGCTGACATTTTGCTTCCTGCTCAGTCTGTAATTTAACATGCAAAACTACAAAATTGTTTGTATAATAAAGTTTTAAGATAATGTTGATATTCACTCTTCAGCACAGAGCTTGTACATAACAGGGAGGCTACTGCAGTAAAATAATTTTTGGTGTGTTCATTTTTGTTTTAACTTTGTAATTAAAATATCTCATAATTTGTATTTATATTTTACAAAAGAAGTTGCTTTAAAATAAATATACAAACAGCAAGATGAAATATGTGTGGTGCTCTTCATTGTGTCAGTCTTGGTGAATTAACTGGGCTGCCTTGTAGAATTAAATTTTGCCTAATTATTCTACGGTACTCCAACGTGTCTTCTACGTGTGATCACCAAGATCCATCCTATATTGCCATCTTTTGGAATACTTTTGTATTGTAGGTGTTTTTTTCAGCATACTGCCCTTTATCTGGATAACTCGCTGTCTCCTATCTGCTGCTGGTGGTTGCTGAAAAGCTTGTGGCTTGCAGCACCCTCTAGTGTGCAAAACCGCTGTAGTTACTTTACTTTACTAGTTATAGTTTCCTCCGTTTGATCCAGCGTTTGCGTAAGTGTTTATGTTTTTTTACATCAAAACTTTCAAGCTACTGAACATTGGTATGTTCACAGAAATTGAAACAGCAAAGATTTCTTTAAAATTGTTCACTATAATTTTTGAGCATTTGTTTATAAAAAAAAAAAACTAAAACCAAAAACATATTTTTCTTGCTATAACGTATGGTGTATTATTCTTATCATTCCTTATTAAAGGTTTGTTTCTTACCCTGCACAGGCACTGTATTTTGGGTCATTTCCACACAAACCATCCTGCAGCATTAAAGACTCACTAGTGCTCACAATGGTTGGTTTTAACGGTATGTAGTTATTTGTTGACGGGAACAAAATCTGGGTTATTGATAACTTTGTCCTTAGAGGCATTTATGTTTGAAGCTGCTAGTCTGGTAAAAGGGGGTCATTTGATAGTTACACAGTTCAGTTTATATTGACTGGTTGCAGTGTTTAAGAGGCTTGTTATTTTTTGTGTGCATTTATTTCTACAATTCTATTTACTCCTAAAATGTGTGTTTTGTTTAAAGGACGTAACAAATGGGGCAGGGTTGATTTATTCCAGCTCAAGAAGTGTATTTCTCATTCTGTTTAACTATAGGATGGTGGGTATAAAATGATGATAATTATGTATAGTATAACAATTCAGAAAACGGTAAGAAAAAATCAATCAAAATACATCCATCGTTTACTATCATATACTAGGAAAATTGACAAATATTTAATCCAGCCCCGGTTTGGAGAGGCTCACATCTATTGTGTAGCCCATGTTTGATG
Source organism: Microctenopoma steveboyesi (assembly GCA_032359275.1). Taxonomy (NCBI): domain Eukaryota; kingdom Metazoa; phylum Chordata; class Actinopteri; order Anabantiformes; family Anabantidae; genus Microctenopoma; species Microctenopoma steveboyesi. The sequence goes on from JAUMHF010000013.1 coordinate 5,642,086, forward strand.
CATTAATGAGCAGCAGTGTGATGACTGAACCAAAGGCGGGTCACACAAGACTCTTCCCTAAGTATCAATAGAGAGGGGTCAGAGACCTGTGGCAGACTGCCAAGAGTCAGGCCAAAACTCAGGGAGGTTTAAGTTGATCCACAAACTGACAATGGAGTTTTAGAAAAGCACACAGGAAAACATCCCCTGAGGGCATAAATAACCCCCAAGGGACTGGAGTCATTCAGCATGATGTTAAGACATGTCTATGCAATGCTGGTTTTATTTAGCAGGGAAGTTAAAGAGAGCTTTACAGAGTAAGGTCTGGGCCGTAGCCGCTGCTCCACGCAGAGAAGTCAATCCATTTCACAGTTGCAGGTAAGAGTCACGGAGTGACAAGAGGCTGTCAGACAGCTAATTGAAATGGTGTTAAAAAAAAGAGGTCAGCCTGTCAGATTCTCAGGACACAAACACAGAAGTCAGACAGTCATATCCTAAGGCAAAAGTGCAGGAGGGTCACACTCCACAGCTCCTCTTTGTCTAACGTCCGTATGTCCTGAGGAGCACAAAGTTATTTGGTGGATAAAGACTTAACTCTTAACCCAGCTCTTATAAGTTTCTAATGACCAGCTATTATTGTTTATAAATAGACATCATATAAACCAATAAAGTGTGAACACGTTATGCAGAATTACACTGCATCATTCCAATCCTTAGAATTTTTTATATATTAGAAGATACCTTAGAATGTTGAAAAGTAATGCAATAAATTATTGTATGTGACCATTTATTTGTTTCTGGGAGATTTTTTATTATTTTATGGGATCATCAAAGTTCTTCATACAGTATATAGGTCTTGTGAAGTAACTAAAATAATCTTAAAATCCTTGATGAAATTCAAACACTGCTAAAAATTTGTGAAGGGGACTATGTAAAAATCCTTTATTTGCAATCATGCAGGCAGCTGTTGTTGAAAACTGAATTTCTTTGTGAAGAAGGTTACACAGTCCAGGCTATGTCTTGTCTAGGCGTCATTCCCCAACTGACTTTTAACTGTGTTTCTTGTTATAGTTCGCCTAAACTGCTTGAAATCAGGTCGAGTAGGTACACATGCATGCTTGTTATGTGGTTTCATTACTAAGCTAACAACTCAACTAACTTGTTTCCTATGGTGAGTAGATGTCCTGTATGAACTCCAGATGACATCATCTACAACACCAGTAGTCAGAGCAACCAGCTGACAACTGAATTGATGTAATTCAGTAATAATAATAATAATGACAATGAGATTGAGCAAGTTAGCACACAAATGACAAACACTCAAGGTCAGATGTTTGTGTACAGCTAAACAATGAGTCAGTGAAGAGTAACTGGTTTGTTTACTGAGGATGTTACTGTCCTGCATCCTGCAAATACCTAAACAAACAATATGTCACAGTCAATACATACACAATGTGTTAAAGCATAGTGGCAGAAGTGGACATTTTCAGAGGTTTTCAGATCTAAGTAAAAAGTATCTTAATGTAAGAGAACTCCACTAGATGCAACAATTGGAACAACAAGGTGACGTCTTTAAACTATAACCAATAGTCCAACACGTTCACATACGTACAACCTTCAGTTTACATACCTTGATTTAAAAAGCACCAACTCAACAAGGTTTCCAACATTGAAATGGGTGCTTATTCTTTGTAGTTCAAATGAAGTCATATGAGATGACATCAGCTGTTTAATCTGTTTCGCATCTTGGTTTAGTTTGCAGAGTCTTGAAAACACAAACACGATCACTAGGTGGTCAAGTATCCTTTTTCACTAAAGTCAGAGTCCTATGGACAGGGCACAGACATGTCTTTGACAAAATACCACAGGTTGACCGAAACTTTTTGTGGTCACGCAGCATCTCCTTTTAGGCACTTTATGTTTAAATGTTAAATATGTCTTTTTAAGTCGGTTCTGTGCCAGCCTTGTTGATTTTTTCTTAGTTTTTCTTTTTGTGAGGAGTTGTTTTTCATTTATTTTTTTATTGTTAGTCATTTTTTGCATACAACATTTAGTCTCTTTTATAAACAGCTGCAGTACAATTCCAACATATCAAAGGAACTGTGTTTTCTTAATAATCGATATAAATATAACCAGTAATAATAATAATATAATAAAATATACGAATTAATTTAACTTTGTAAGGTTTTTTCAATGTAGTCACAAGCTGTCCCGTCGTCCTTTGCGCGGTACTGACGTCAGGTCAGCTGATCTCTGCTGGAGCAAGAAGAAAGATGTCGCTGTCAAGTTGCCGAAGGATGGAGCCTCTGTTTTCCGTGGCGTTTTTCTTTTGCTTACTTTTCACAAGCGGTGAGAAACATAATCTTAATTTGCATTTCGGGAGTTTTTTTTCCTAGTGAAATTTCACATAATATCGCGGTTAATCCACCGTGTTTGCAGATGACAGCTTGGTAACCAAAGCACGACCATCGTTAGCATCGGCTATTAGCTCGTTGCTTAATTCTAGTATTTGCCCTGAAACCGTCGCGTTGACATAAACGACACCGTGAAACGTGTTTATCTTCTTCTGGTACTAGTCATAGTTCTGTAAAACTAACTAAAAAGGGTATTTACAAGCGAGATAACAAAGACAGTAACGCTATACTAATGCTAGCACTGCTTTAGCTTATTTGCAGACTGCAATGGTTAGCTTCAAGGATGTGTATGGAAACAAAAATTGTCGGGATTATATTAAATTGAAGGGAAGATTACATGTATATTGTTAATTGTAGGTGGTTATTAATTTACAGAAAAGTGTCCCGTCATGTGACAAACCCTAAACGGGTAGTTCCTCTTCATGATCAGCTCTCCGTCACGAGTTTGTGCCCACATACACACACACGGGGTTTCTTTACACTGATCCGTGAAGGTCCAGTCAGGCTCATGAGAAGGATGGTGCGGGCGTTTCCTGTAACGTACAGTCTTAGCCAATTAATTAAGCTTTATTAATTCAGGAAATCTCACTGAGATTTGCATTGGAGACATTAAGAGAGTTAAAGATGCTTCATTCACCCGCAGCCATCAAATACGTTCCCACCAACATTGGCCTCAGTGGGTTTTACAATCTGTACAACAGATAGAAGTGAGACTTCATTACAGTACTGCCTTTACAGAAGTGACACGGTTTCTCTCTCCCTGATTACACAAGAGGTGGCGTGGAGCTTTATAAGTAGCTGCCGGCATTTCAAATAATTATTTTAATGATTGACTGCATCACAAATCTATGACCTGTTCTTAAATCCATATGTTTTAGTCACACTGGAAAATATATTGTATGTTAAATCAAGTAAATGATGTGTTCAGATTATTCACTATTTTTATGCTCGATGCTACTGTGCCCCACAATGACATTTTGCATAGTTAGGGGTCATTTCATTCTTCATCAGTGGCACATCGCAATTACTTAGTGGTATGACACTTGTTTAAAACCATCTCCCGAAGAAAGATACCACTTGGAAGTGGTATGCTATTTTCACTGAGTGTGCATCAGGTTTGACATACCACCAGGAAATAATGAATCATGGAAATTCTGCGCTGACACATATTTCAGCCTTGGTGCTTCTGAAAGAAGTTCTGGGGGTCCTTTGTAGGCACTTTTAATATAAAGTAAATCTATTTCACTCTGAGAAGTTAAATAATTTAATTAGTATATATGTAACATGCCACAAACACTAAATAAAATATTCAGTTATTCTGACATATTAGAGTAAAAGTACACTGTAAAAACACATTAACACAAATCTTACATTTATTTTGCACATACATATTTTGGTAGATCACTTAAGTCAATTAAAATTAACCTTTTACATTTGTTGGGTTAACAATAGTTGTACTACTGACAGTCATTTTTTCCCTAGGCGTCCATGGGGACAGCTTAACAGTACTTCAGGCTCCAGAGTTTGTGTCCTTCCAGAAGGGAGACTGGCCTGTATCTGGGGAAAAGATCCCTGACCTGGTGGCCCTAACTATGGGCTTTTCTATTCAAGAGGTGCTTCATAATTTAAAAATATACATGAATTTAGTGATCAGAAGTAACATACACCAAAGCCATCCTAGTGAAGTCTTAACTGCATGTTTATTTATACAGGATCTGTCCTGGCCAGGCCTCCAGGCTGGTCCATTGTTCCAGCGTCCCCGGGCTAACGTACTGGTGGTGGTAAGAGGAGTTGATAGCCTGGCTCTGCCTCAGAGCGTCGCCTCCTACCCTTTGGAGAATGTGAGTCAAACTAGATTGAACCTTGTGTGGATGCTCTGCGCGCAAACCTTAGTGTAAAATTACTGAAGACTGGAATGGAATTCAGATTAATTGCCTTAGTTCGTCATTGGGTCATTTTCTTTTATGCAGCCAGTACCTTTTACCTTGGATAGTGTTGCAGAGACGGTCCACTCTCTGTTTGCTGAAGACACACCTGTAGTCCTGCAGCTCGCCCCCAGTGAGGAGGTAATGAAATATGCTGAGCCCGAACAAGGCATACTTTAAAACTGTGACAGTTGTATGGTGCTCATGTTTTTCCATGTATCTGTCCATTGTCTCTCAGAGACTGTATATGCTTGGCAAAGCTAATGCTGTGTTTGAGGACCTACCAGTCACTTTGCAGCAGATCCGTGCCCGGCTGTCCCAGGATGGCTCTGTGCTGGCCTCCCTGCCCCTCAACTCCCTCAGTAGGAATGCAGAGGTCAGTTTCACAAGCAGCATTGCTCCTACAAAACACCTTTGTAGAGCACATATTTAATGTGACCTTACTGGTAAACTAACCGCAACTCTTCTACGTATACAGTGGTTTTTTAAAGTCCCACCCTAGTCATGTTTTAAAATGTATATACAAGCATTGCTATGAAAAACCAATAATCTGACATTTGTCTTTCTACAAAAAAAGTTCAGAAAACTAAACAAGAGGTCTAGTTTTCATCCAAAAACCCACATTGGATAAAAGCGTTGATAGACTCCCGAACGCGCTTTATTAACGGGCGACCACTGGTTATTGGAACACTGAACTATTTAATTAAAACTAATGCCACAATATCAAAAACAATTGTTACTCTTTTGCTCCTTAGGCTGATTTGCTCTTCTTGTCTGAGGTCCAAGTGCTGCATGATATCACAGCTCTGGTAAGTTCTGCTGCCTCAAACAGTTGTCTTCCTTGTGAAGAATTAAGCTGGTCAGTCAGGACTCAGATTTCTGTGTGTTCTGTCCCAGCTGCAGAGACACAGACATTTAGCTAAGGACCACTCCCCTGATCTGTACTCTTTGGAGCTGTCTGGCCTGGAGGAGCTGAGCCGACTCTATGGCCAAGGCTCCCCTCAATACCGCGATGCCACTGCCATTCTGGCTTCTGTCCTGCAGAAGGTGAGGAGATGATCATACCTGGCCTGCAGAGTCTCCCCAGTCAATACACCAACCTATGTTTTAACCTTGTGTCTTTTTCACTATAGTTTGGAGAGGAAGTCTTCAGCCTCTATGGCAACAGTGCTGTGGTGGAAGTAGTGACAGTGAAGACGTTTGAGGTTCCGTTGACCAGGAAGTCCCGTTCGATCCTGGAATCTGTTCAGATTGTAAGTCAATGGCGGACTTGCTTTTTCTTACCACAGCGGAGTTGAATGCTTATTCCAGCAGCATGTCAACAGAAAAATAATCTAATCATTCAGTGGATATCATCATAGGCAGTCTTCAACAGCTTAGGAAGTCCATGGGCAGGCACTGTTCAGACACTGGTTCTCAGTCAGATTAATTCATTTGGATGCAGCATTTATTGTAGATACATGCAGAGACGCCACAAGAAGTTTAATTAATGTGTGTAGTCCATCAGCTGTCAGATACGGACCACAACCCGTATGTGCTACTTTTATTTAGTCTAGCCTCACTATAATTGGAAGATGGGTTGCCTTTCAAATGTTGACTCTCTGTTTTTCTGCAGAGTAACCCAGGCGTCCCTTACAACCTCGCCTTCAAGTACAACGCTGACTATGCTGTGGTTTTCAACATCGTGCTGTGGCTGATGATCTTGCTGGTCATCGCTGTCATCGTCATTTCTTACAACCTGTGGAACATGGACCCAGGATATGACAGCATCATCTACAGGATGACAAATCAGAAGATCAGGTTGGATTAGGCCCTGGCCATCAACACTCCAGTTGTCCTGTTGGATTCATCTCGTGAATATGTGTGTTTCTGTGTTATTCTTCTTGTTTAGTGAAAAAACAAAACTGTGACAGCTTGATGGGAGAAAGAGCGTAATACTGAATCACCTCTTTTGTTTGTAACACTGGCATAATAACAGACAAGTAATAACGTCTCTTCAACATGAAGTGGTTAGAGATCATCTTACCTTATTGCATACACTGAATGAAATACAGACGTCCTCCCTCCAGCCTCACAGCTCACATCATTTCTCATAACTTTAACTCTCTTTTTTCACCCTGGTGATTGCGGTTGTACTTTTATTGTAAAAACTATCCTGATGTTATGAATGAATGCTCTGGTTTCTGTTTGGAGTCGTGCTTGTCTTGATGTGTGAAACTGTTTTAATGTTAAATTAAGTCTATGTGTATATATTGAATATACAGATGTATGAGAAACTGCTGTGCTGTTATTGTTAAAAGATTTGTGTAGTGTTTATTCCAGGTAATTAATGCTTCTATTTCAAATGAAAATAGCTAATTTGATTGCATAAATACTTGATCATAATGTTAGTTGTTAGGATTGAATATGGATAAATGAAGCTCTGTAAATTGCAATAAAATGCCTGACAATAAATTATTACACCCACAGACTGCTTTCTTGTACACTCTGATTGTTATTAATAAAGAAACAGTGCATTCCTCTGGATGGGGCAGCATGATAGCTCAGTGGGTCAATCAGTCGTCTTCAAACCCAAGGGTGAGCGAGTTTTATTCCCAGTCCCACCAGGTTAAATGTCCTGGTGTCCTTGGACAAAACACTGATACCCCGTAGTAGTGCAGACACAGGTCTGGCAGCTGCCAAAACATCATCTACGTGGTGAAGAAGATCCAGACCTCCATCGCTGAGAGAGAGCAACAGGAAAAGCCCATTATGACACTGTGTAGTGCTATTGGTAAGACAACCACTACAGCTACAACAGATTTTGCAAATGACATGGAAATGAAAATAACACCCTGTAGACTGCTACAGAGCTGTTTTTCTAATGCCATTATATGCTATATTGCCATTTCTCTAAATCAATTCTTAGCCGAAAGAAGAGCAGGACTTCTGTCCACAGGAAATGTCCCAGCAGCTGCAGCAACATCAGGATGTGATGAAGGTGAGAGCAGGTCAGGAGCCTCGGGAAAAGCCTCAGAGACAGCTGTGGAGAAATGCATTCCTGACATTAGAGATCATGCTGGGCACTGGGAATATGGTCTACTCAGTGGAAAATGTGATTTGTCATCTATGAGGTTTTGCAACACAAGAGAATACTATATGTAAGGAAGCAAATGTGTCATTTGAGACTAGAGTCAAGTCAGTAATGATATCATTTCAGTGCCCATACTGCATTCAGCAATGACTGTTCATGACATTTCTAGACTTTTTTCAGGTTTGTTCATTTGAGAGCTAACATGGACTGAACTCTTTAAGCGTAAACTGCATCAGCACAGTTGAAGGAAATGCAGAGATTTATGTTACTACATTTTCAGATTATTCACCATGTTCACTGTGAGGAAGGTCTATATTTATATACTGCAGTGTTTAATGGTTGACTCAGTAAAATTCTGCTGGAGGAAGTGCTGACAGTAATGAACAATAAGTAAAAGTTGTGTTTTCCCACCTATCTTTCTTTTTTTTATCAGCTCAATTGAATGGCCACAACATCAACACATTAAGATTTGCTTACTTGGAGATAGAAAAACATGTTCATGAGAGATACAGAAAAAAACTATTATAAAGGAAGGCTGTCTATGTGTGTTCTCAAGAGGGAAAAAAAGGACTCTATAATGGTTTGTGCCTAATAATTAGTCTTTTCCATTTATTGAGATTGTGTTTATGTGAAGCATCACAGTCCAAAATTCAAAATTTCCTGAAAACAAATCAAAACAATACCCAACACAATTCACTAAGTGCAATTCCCTGAAAACTTTTACCTATTAAACACTATATTTAATATTTGACCTTCCTGCCCAGGAACAAACCTCTTCTGAGCTTGTTCCTTGGGATTTATTTCCCGATGCACTTCCGGAAACACACGGATGTTGCTACGGAATACAATAGCTCTCGCTAACAGGCTCGTACACAACAAAATGTGTTGCAACGTGCAGGTTAAAGCGTTTGCTGGAAAACCTTTTTTTGCGTTTTCTTCATTTACTCTGTATTAATATAAAGTGAAGCTCTGGCCTGTGGTAAGCTTTAGCTCTCCTACGTTTGGCTTGCACAAGAAGCTTTAACGTGGCTAGCTTTCCGGCTAGCTGCAGCTAACCAAAGGTTTTCACTTACCGATAAACCCACACGCATGAACAACATCAACTTTTCTATCAAACACGCCACTTGCGTGTGTGTAGATACCAGTGGTCCTCATGCCGGTGGTTCGCTTTTGAGCTAGAGGAGTTACACGTGCTGTCTGTATAAGCATAAACGCTGCAGGAAAGAAAATACATTAACATTTTACGTGTACTAGCGAAGCTTTGTTTTATCGTCTCCTTCACCTCATTATTTATCAGACTTGGGACGCTCAGAAAGTGGTATAATATCACGGTAGCAGCACAATCTTGTTTTTCATACAGTGACGCTGTGCCTTATCAAATCGTGGACCATGATGGAACGAAGAAGAGCCCTAACTCTGCCATTTACGGTGGATAAGGATAGCTCGGTATGTCTGGCCCATAGCCTTGATATTTTTAGTTCTTATGGCACACACTTTAACTAGTGTGCAGCGTGCATTGCTTCTTGTTCTAACAAAATCCTGTGGTGACACTTGCTTTGTGTCCGCTGTCATGACATTGCTGGGGTTTGTTTACGATGTGGAATAGTTTGATAGCTCAACTGTTACGTACACACAGACTTGTTTTTATGATTGCACTTTTAAAACATATATCGCTCAATTAACCAGTATACTTTTCCAGAATAACAATAAGGGCAGGGTTGCTTGTAACTTGAGCATGTAAAGCTGCAATCAGCATATGTTTGCATAATCAAAGCATTCATGCTGTTCATATGCTGCTGTTGCCAAAGCTTTTAAGATCAGTTTATCTTTCAGTTGTTTGCTCTCTAACACACCAGAACTGTGCTTTTTCCGTTTCTTAAAACTCTACTGTAATTCTTGCACACAATCAACATATAATAAAACTTCCAATAACACCACCTATCTAATGATTTCTATAACTAGCCTCTTGCTTTAGTTGCAAATCTGTAAAACAGTACTCAACTTTTGTCTGTTATGTGTAATTAATTCCACTAAACACTCTCTAAATTTTAGACGGAAAACCCTCTCAAAATCCCCATCACATGTTTTTCACCAGAGTGTGGGAAGTTAGAAAAACAGGTACTGCAACATCCTTGCTCTATGTCTGACCCAGTGAACAAAAAGCAATGTCTGTTGCTTATTCTCACTAAATTTCCACTCCTTCAGCAGGTTTCGTGGACAGCAATTTCAGGTTGCAGACGCGAACAGAGTGATACGCAGATAAAAAATGGATCCATGCTGTTCGACCACAGACATGCAGCCAGATTGGAAATGGTCAGGTAAGCAGAAGCAGATAAGAGTTGATGCCACCTGGCTGAGGGTTGTTTTTTTTTTGTGTAGTTCAGTGCAGTTTCTTATGCTTTCACCAGATGGGGCCCTTGCCACTTAAATATTAAGAGCTGAAGACTCAAGTCATCTGTAACTTCCTGTTAACTTAAAACAGCAACCCTTTACTTCCAATTAAAGGGACATTTGTCTATCCAAACAGAAAAACGCGTAACTTAATATAAACATGTTTTACAGAAATAATTAACAGCACTGATTTTTACCATTACCTAAGATAAATTAGATTTGCTTGTTGCCACTACACATCTAAAGTGTGAAATCATTAATTTTCAATGCAAAAATATTCCCAATAAATGATTCTCAGTGTACATATACAAAATATATGTAAAATTTACTTGGCAGACGCCTTAAACAAAGCACTTAACAAAACTCTTTTACACCACGAAAATAAATGTGTTTTTAGTTGTGACATAGTGTAATGTTTCAGGTGAGGCAACTTAATTCATGACAGGAACACAAACATATTGGAAACAGCATGCTGTCCCCACAGACGATAGAGAAATCACCACTGTCACCATATTTACAGTTTTTCAGGTCTCTGAAGTTGTAGGTACAATATTGGTTTTGCAAAGGGCCATTACCGTAGTTGCTCTGCTTAAAGGAAACATTGCTTATCATGACTGTACATATTGCTTATCTGCACCTCTTAATCCCTCCCCTCTGAGCACAAAACTTGAGCTGCAATAGCAGATGAGCTGTGTCTGAGAATACGTTGATGGGCCACCACGTTAACCATGAGAAGACACTATCGTAAAAGGGTTGTGAATAATCTGTCGTTTTCACCCTGTAGGAAGAAGCCCTGTCTGATCCTGAAAGATGTCCTAAAGACAGAGCAGGGACGGGCCTACATGAAGAGGATAAAACAGAGACGTAGCTTGGGAAATGGAGGAAAGGTGACGAGTTCAGGGAGAGAGAGTGGTCAGAGCAAAGAGGCACCTCTGACCTGCAGAGAGACGAGGTCCAATCAGAGAGAAGACAAAACTCTCACAAACAACAGTGTCACGCCTAAATGCAAGCAGAGGACCACCACCTTACTTTCCCCAAGGTTGGTAGACCCTGTTGTAAATAGTTAAATGTTCTTGGAAGTATTGTGGGGCAAGTACACCTAAGGGGTTATGACTATGTCTTCGATTCACTTTTCCACCTATTTGCTGGGAATCTTGGGGTCGTTTCCGACCGGGTTTCAACTGTGAGAAACATTAATTTAGTTATCAAGGCATATGTATTCCATCTACCTGAAGTTAGCATTTTTAACTCTCCCAATTTTTTCTGTAAACCATAAAAACATGTAGACCAGTCCTGCAGCATTCTGGCAGTGATGATAATAGTCCCACAGAACTACGGAAAAGAAAGAAAACAATTTATGCTTCTTTTGTTTAAAACTCAATAGTTTTGGGCTTCTTCTTTGCTTTGCGGCGACATGATAGTTCAGTGGGTAAAGCAGTCATCGTTCCCAGTCCCACCAGGTTACATGTCTCGGTGTCCTTGGTCAAGACACTGATACTGTTGTCAGACAGCTGTCCAAACAACAATTTCCCCAAGGGGATCAACAAAGTATTCATATTATATTCATATAGTATTTATATTTATTAACAGAGAGATTAAAGTTCAAAAAGTCAGGATAGGTTGGTGGTTTTCAAACAGAGCTCCACCTCTTCCAGGAGCATGTGTTCTTTTCTGTTCTGATTGGTGAGAATTCACTCTTTAATGGTGTTTGGCTTGGCCATCTGCGCTACTCCTTGTCTCTGTGTTTTCCAGACAGAAAACCAGGTGATTTTATTTGCGATAATACAGCAAATCAAATCTTTTACAACTTGAGATTCTGATTTAAATGTGTATTTCTGGATTTGTCTGTTATGTGATCAGCCTAGGATATTTTGAGGTCACACCATGTCATGTCACTTTGCATAATGTGAACAGGATGATGGGAACATGCTATTTCTTTCATGTGTTTTAGGCAAAGACTCAGGAGAAGGTTACATATCGCTGGTGGTGAAGATGACGTGGAAGAAAATAAAGATATTGAGGAATTTACAATAGGCAAGGACAATGAATTAGACAACAGATTCACCGAGGTCGTAGGTGAGTAAACAGATGTACTTGTAGTTTTTTTGCTGTGTACAACACACATCTTTAAAGAAATGGTGCACAAATGTATGTTTTTCATTAACACAGCGACATAATTCTACATCATACCTACACCCACTCAGATTATTAATGAAGTACTGAACTTTCCAAGCCCAAGGCCTCTTAATTTTCTGTTGGTAATTGTGATTGCCTGCAAGTTGTAGTTTGTCTGTGCCAACAAAAAAAAGGTTCTCGAACACTCAAGACAGAAAAGAAAAGAGTAGGTCCAGCTTAATGAGCCAAGAAAGAAGATGGTTGATTTACACATGTCAGGAAAGTCTCTTGAAGCCTTTTCTCAGCAAATGCGGTTTAAAAGATCACCAGTCCTTTGGTTTAGAGTCAAGAACAACGACAAATGGTCATGGAACAGGTCTGCAATGAGATGCCTTCTACAGTCAACCACGTTTTATAGTGCCATGGATTTAAAGACTGCTGTCCAAGAAAGAAACATATACTCCAAAGTCAACACCTTCAAGCTTGGCTACCTTTTTAAATGAGGCCATATTCTGTCTCTGGTATTTCCTGCATCCTACTTTCTTCTGATCTTGCTGAAGGATTTCTCTTAAGATCGTTATTATAAGCATAGCCCCTGCTCACTGGTGCATTGGTTATCGCGGTACCTCACAGGATAAGTATCTGGGTCTAAACACAGTCTAAAAATATCTGTGAAGGATCTCAGTCATCCAGGCCATAAAATAAGTCATTCCAGTGTGCAATAGAAGGGGGGAAACGTTGGCAGGTGACCTAACAGTCCAGTTATTGGATAAAACAGTCTAAAAACATGCATGTTAGGTGAATTGGTAAATGTATATGACCTGAATGTTGAGTGAATGCTTGTTTAGTTTAGGCCTGCGATGAAACAGCATTGTTTCCTGGGTCTATACCACCTCTCACTTATTTTATCTGGGATAATCTACAGCCCTAAAAAGACCTTAATGATCAGTGGATATAGCTAATTAATGATTCCAGAATTTGCCCTTCTTATGTCTTACTTTTTTAGTTATCTATTTCAGGATGCTAGGCTGATCGTTGTTTCTTTGTCCCATACAGATTGTGGGTTATCAGTGAGCTGGAAGCCCGCGGAGAATACAAGAGGTTGTGATGAGTCGTCACCAAAGAAAACCAAGGACAGGTGCACTGATGCTGAGAAAGAAGTACAGCACACTTTAGTGAGTACCACATAGGGTCTTAGATGAAGTATTAACATTTTTGTCTTTATTTCTGCCTATAATAAAGGCAAAAGTATTTTCAGTCCCTGTTTTACTGGTGACCGTATGAATATTAAATGTTCTCTAGAATTTACAAGTGACAAGTTATTAATCGAAGCTTCAGTTTTTAAATTAATGACTTGTTCTGCCTATAAATTAATTCACACCGCTCTTAGCTTTGTGGCTCTGGCTGTAATGACTGTGAATGTTTGAAGTTTATTTCATATGTAAACTTACAAAACACTGCTAGACCCTTCTTATCGGTGTGGTGTCAGTATGTGTGGTTTGAGAAATGTCCACAGATATAACCTTGTATTCTCTGCTTCTCAACAGAAGAGAAAGAGTCATGATTCAAAGTCGGCGTTCCAGTGCAATGGAACAGGAAGCCCCAAACGCCACTGTGAGAGTGTGCTCCGGCTCACTGGAGAAGACGAAGGAGACGAAGGGGCAACTCTTGTACGTGTTTGTCTGGAAGAAAGTGGAGAAGACGGAGATTTGGGGAACCTGGGCCATAGCATTGTAGAGTTCACTGTGGGAGGAGATGATAGAACAGAAGTTCCGTTTCCAGTCGTCCATAGACAGGATAGCACAATCCAAACCAGCACCTTTGAACCAAGTGAGTACGTCAAGTATTAGAAGTACAGTATACAGTAGTTCCTATGTAGTGGTAGCTATGACTTAACTTCCAGATAATCTGCATTAAAGGTTGAGATTCTTGCTACAGATAAATAAAACAGCATATTCTTCGTTATTATGTGTAAATGATTTCCTCTTTTATTTTATGAATAAACGTTTTGTCTTTGCTGCACGTCTGGCTGTATCCTGCACCTTAATATTTACTGTGATTTTTTTTTTCTTAGTCTACCCACATGTCTTTTCTTGGATTACTACTTGCCCTTGCCCTGCTTCAAATCCCATTACAACTGCCTCAGGTTGTGTCAAATAAGGACACAAGTGTACTGAAGACCTTGTTTATCTTTTAGTCTCATTAAGTAAGTAAGAAACACATTGATGTTTCCTTCATACATGTTTTACAGTTGTTCTGTCCAGTGATGATGAGGAGAGCGGTGACGTTCCACAGCTCTGCAGCCCGGCCGTCCACACTGTGATGACTGTGGAAGACACTGTAAAGCAGGGACGGGCCTCACAGGAAGCCGAGACCAACAAGCAAGAAGCTACTGATGTACATGACGTGCAGGTTGGTACAATGTGTCCCGGTGTGTCATATTTGATCCAAATCTCTTCAACACAACAGAATTTAAACAGAAACGGCATATAATTCAATTTTGGTTTAGAATGTAACTGCCTTTCCATTTTTTACACTATACAATGCTGCACAGGTTTCTAAATTGAGTTGATGTCCAGATTAAGATGACATCACAACGTGTGTTTAGTGACATCGTGCAGGGTTCCTTCACCCCAGGGGGTCCTGCTGAGCGCATGAGAATAACGTGCTTTGTGAGCGAAATATCTTTTAATACAGCTGAAGGGAAAATTCTAGTATTGTAGTGCTTCCAGTTTGGTTACTTTTTACTACCATGGTATTTGATACTATAATTGTTTATATATTGGCCTTTTACCATTTTGTGAATAAGAAAAAAATAATCCTCACAGTGTCGTTTTATAACTATAACATTCATGTTGTCTGGTGCATTATTTGCTCTCTGTTGCTCTCGTTTTATTGTGTAGTAAGAGTTCTAAAGATATGAATCCAGTGTAATGCTGTATTACTTCACAAAAAAAGATTTAATCAACTCAAAACACTACTCAGTTTCACAACTTGTTTTTAAACACAGTGGCGTTGTTCTTTGTTTTGCCACTTGATGGCGCCATATTTGGGAGTTTTCAAACTATGCTTTTTTTTAGATGTTGGTGGAATTAAAAAACAGAAAATTTTATTTAATTCTTTTCCTAGCACCACTGTGATCTTGGTTTCAATCATACCCCTTGCATATTACGTATCTGTGTGTGTGTGTGTTGCAGGTGCTGCGTATAGTTCTCGATGATCGACCCGGTTCAAAGACACTTTCTCCCGTCTTCAGTGCAGACTTCACCTGCATACCCTTACCATTTTCCACTCTGTACTGTGGAGGTTACCAAGGGAAAGCTAATGGCAAAATGATGGTAATTAATATAAGCCACAAACCACATATTTTAATGCTGGTATAGTCTTCAGTTAAGTTAAGTTCAATATGTCCTGCTCCTTCCACAGATGGCAAACCATAAAATCATTATCCCGCTGAAAGGTAATGCTGTATAGTTTTTTTTAACAAAAGTCAACAACACCGAAGTCTAATCACTGTTTGTAGAGAGTCTGTGACCTGCCTGTGAACTTTGGCCTTAGCTGCATAAACTGACCGCACGAATACTCATCTCGTCCCGTTCTGCTCATGCTGTCTGTGCAGCATCCTCTTCAGCTTAGTGATCTATTTCAGTTAGTAAACTGTGTGTGTTCATGGATTAGACCCTCAGGCCCTGGTTGACCAGTCTCAGAAATCTCCCCTTTAGGGAAGTGAGGCGGTTCCTCCATAAGATATGGTCTCAATATATGATATTGTTTTCTTAGATTTTTAGATCTGAAATATATTTCCATGACAATGTCAACAGATGACAACTAGCTGTGTAAAGCATTATTTTTAAGGCATCGTGTAAGGCATTATTTTTAATAAACCAGACCTCTTTTTTTTCCCCAGACGCTAGTGAACGTATGGACGTGAGATTAATCTTTGAGCGCGAGGAGCTGAGGCGTTACAGCGTTTGGGAGCAGAAGGAAATGGAGGCTCAGCAGCTTTTCTTCAACGTAGATGAAGATCCTTCCCCTGCTGCTTTTCTGTTGCTTTACGTGTCAGAAACTGCTGCAGCTGCTATACAGCGGGACCTCAGCAAGCTGTACGTTAATCAAGATGGACCTCCGGACACTGGTGAGTTTAGTGGAAGGTTCGTGGTATAAATGCATGTTTAGTACCCGCATGTTATGTGTTGTGATTTAAAAAAAATGTTATTCTAATAGGCAAGGCAAGCCCCTTTGTCCTGCTAAGTCTAAAGGACCCTCTGGAGGGAGTGGAATGGGCTTTATGGCGCTCTCTCTTGGAGATTGACAACAGTATGTCAAGCAAACCATCCACCAAAAACCATGGGGCGCAAAAAGTTAGCCGCTGGGAAGGAGTCAGCACTACTCCTCTTACTCTGGATGAGAGCATAGATGTGATTAGAAGATCTGGACTGGACTCTAACCTGTTGTCCCTGCTGGGCCTGGAGACAACCGACCCTGGACTTAACACGGACAACGATGCTCCACATTGTGACAGAGATAACACCATTGCAGGCATCAGACTGGAGATTGAACAACATAAAGAGACAGTGACAGAGCAGGAGACGGAACCAGAGGAAGACACATGGACGCAACTCAATCTGGACGAGGAACACAAAGAACAAGAGCTCGACTGTCCCTCTGAGGTAGATTGTTCTGAGTTTTTCTACCTCTTCAGAGGATGCATAAGGTGACTGGTTGTGACTTGTTGATGAAAAGCTGCCATCATGCAGATTTACACAAAATCAAAAAATGAGTGGAAATTCAGAAAATAATAAAAAGAAGCAGTTTTTTCTTCTTTCATTTATGATCATCATCCCATCACTTTAATAACCAAACATGTCTTCTTGTGGGGATCCATGCCTCTGATTGGGAACCACTGCAGGTAGTATTTAATTACAATGATTATTTTGTTGTCACAGAATGAAAGGGAGGAACCCACCAATCTGTACACGCTGTGCCATCGAAGAACCAAAGGGTCCTACTGTGTGTCCCTGTGTAAACCAGATACCAACTGGACTAATTATAAACATCGGGGTCTGGCCCACAGGCAAGTAATATGTTGGAATTTTACCCATCTAATAATCAGCATCTGGCTTCGAAAGCTATGTTGACATTATGTATTGGCCTGGTGTCGCACTAAAGGCCGCAGACATTTTTCCTTCCTCATCCTTATTTCGCTGCTTTTCAGTATTTTTGGCACATTGTCACTACTGGTAGTGTGAGGAGATACCCGGACTCTACACAGGCTGAACAGGCGGTTCATCTCACAGCATGAATGAGATTATAGGAAACGATAATGAGCTTATGTGGCGGACGTAACAGGGTCTTCATGGTCTTCAGGTGAATGTTATACTGCCTGCAACATTGTTCAGCATAGTTATTTTGGTGGTGGTGTCAGTGTAGGTTTAAGGAGGCACATCCATATAGGTACGCACAGACCTGTACAGCTCCCAGACTGTTAGGTATCGGGATAAAATCTTCAGACCCATAGTTGGACACTTTCTCTGGGTCCTGGGTTCCTCCTGGGGCATGATGATGCAGGCACTTCCTGGAGGGGGAAAGAATTGATAACATGGACTGGCCTCCACACTCAGCTGACCTAAATCCAGTAGAAGAGCTCTGTGACACCATGTTTAGGTCCATACAACGCCTCCAGGCTGCACCTCAGACTGTCCAGTCAGATCCCGCCCTGGTCAGCATCCAGTTGTAAATTGGACTCGTCTGCTGCATCAGTTTTTCAGTTTAAATTTCTTGGTGATTTTAAATTACGTCCTCTATAGTTTTCATTATCATTACGTGATGTGTCATCCTTTTGTTTTTAACACATTACCTGTCCCATATCTGTATGGATATCCAGCATGAGTATTTTTCCAAATGAAATATGACGTTTTTGAACAGCGTTCAAATTCTGCAGCATTTAAAAAAAATTCTGCTCTTTTAAAATAAAGAGGGAAGAGAGCATCAGCAGAGACTTCAGAGTTGAGCATTAATGTCTGTAATTTCAATGTAGCTTAAGTGGGAAAGTTTACTTTTCACTCCTAGCTGTACTAATGTAATAACAATAAGGAATGCATCAGGCGCAGGAAAGCAGCGTAACAGAGTCACCGCAGTTCTTCTTGTATTTAGTATGGTTTGTTATCTCTGGTCATATCTAAGCTGATTTTCTTTCCTTTTGTTCCGCTGCATTAAGGTTGATCCAGTTTCCTCCTCCACCTCTAAAAGGAGGAATAACTGTAACAATGGAGGACCTGCAGTGTCTTGACCAGGGGCAGTTCCTCAATGATGTCATCATTGATTTTTACCTGAAGTGGGTAACATGTTTTTAACCAAAAGAATTCAAATTTACAAAAAGAGATACAGTTCTGAAATGAGCGTGTTGATGTGTTTTGTAATAGGTTCCTCCTCCGGAATGCCTCGGCTGCTGTCGCCGAGCGCTCCCACATATTCAGCAGCTTTTTCTACAAGCAGCTGACGCGAAGAGACAACGCAAGAGAAGGAACTACCAGCGACTCGTGAGTAGTGCTGGCAGAGTTTAGTATGTACTAAACTGTGTGCAGTGCTGTCTGACGGAACGTTCGTGTGTGTACATGTGTGTAGTGCCATGTTGAGATGTGAAATATTATCACAGCTTGTGTGTTTTTGTGTGCACACAGCTGTCAGAGGCAGAGGCGACACCAGCGGGTGAAAACGTGGACCCGCCACGTGGACATCTTCGAAAAGGATTTCCTTTTTGTTCCCGTTAATCAGGAGTGAGTTAAATACACAAACACGTGTGCAGACGTACTTTTTATGTCACGCGTCACGTTGACATGTGATCTTGCTCCGTTGTCTGTTTAGGGCCCACTGGTATTTAGTTGTCATTTGTTTTCCTGGACTGGATGAGCCAAGATTGGAGAACTTGATTTGCCCAGACTCACAAGCAGCGAAGTGCAACAGTGGGACCAGTGAGATACAGGACCAAGACGTGGCCCAAAGATCTAAAAACTCAAATGGTGTCGCAGAGATTCGACCCACATTAAACCACACTGACAACACGGACACAGAGACAGGTGGGTTTGTGAAAAAAGAGTGCTTAGTTTTAATTTCTATGCATGTTTTTAATCACTTTGATTTATGCGGTGCGTTTAGAAAATGCTCAAGAAGAATCCGCCAAAGACTCGTCAACATCTGGACCAGTGGTAAGAAATAATACATTCACAGCAAGTTGTGTTCCTATCTGTTCTTTCAATCTGCTCTTTCCTTTTTATTTTATTTTTAGAACTGTACAGTGCTGACCTGCCAGAAAAAGGTTGTTTGTAAGAGGTGAGTGCGCACGTACACAGAGTTGTACTGCTCCATAGCCATGGAAGCAGTGGGTACATAAAGTGATGTAGATAATCAGTGAAATACTGAGGTAGGCCCAATGTATGCCGTCAAGTTACACCACCAACAACCTCTGAATATTGAATTCAGACCCTAGCATCTGATTGTTGAAGCAGAAATCGAGACACACCAAACAAGCGGTTTTCTGTGACCTCTTCTTGTCCAGTTTTGTTTATCTCAGTTGTGATGGGTTTTTATTTCAGTTACTGTCTCCTTTCTATCAGCTGGAGTCAGTTTGGGCATTCTCCTCTCAAAGGCATAAAATGCTAAAATGTTATTTATGAGGCAAATGTTGATTAGAAACTGAATTCATTTTATTAGCAATGATAAAAAACAATTAAACACATTCATAAACAAGTTCACATTAATATATTGTGTACTTTTAACATTTTTGTCTTCGTAACTCAGATTAATGTTCAGAAAACTAACATCACTGTCAATTAAGTTCTTGTGTACTTAAGTAGATTTAAGGGGAATGTACTTTTAAAAAAATAAATTAAAGTTGGTGGTTTTTTAGGCCACTTCAGTATTGATTTAAACTTTTTGTATTCTGTCTGGTCAGTGCATTTCAGAAGTGAACTACACGTGTGGGGAAGAAAATGACCCATGATAGCATCATAAACACGAATGTGAATTCAAACACTGAATGACACATGTGCCTCTCCTCTCTGCAGAACGTGCATTCTCATCATGGATTCCCTCAAACTTTCTCTTCACGAGCGAGTCTTCAAACTCTTGCGGGAGTAGGTTTGGCCGTTTGAATGCATCTGTGGCTGTGTGTCTTCTTTAGCAGGCATCTAAGATCATACACATTTGTCTCTCAGGTACTTGCAGTCAGAATGGGAGGTCCGTCGTGGTTCAACACGGGACTTTGGTCCCGATCAGATGAAAAGCTCACACTGCAAAGTTCCTCTTCAGGACAACAGCAGCGACTGTGGCCTCTACCTTCTGCAATATGTTGAGAGTTTCTTGAAGGCGAGAACAAGATTTTTTTTTCTTAGGTTCACATACACTATTGCAAAACTGAACATTTGTGTAAGATTAAAGCTCAGTCGTCTTTTTCTGTTTCATCATCCACCCAGGACCCAGTGGTGCACTTTGACCTCCCTCTACACCTGGAGCGATGGTTCCTGCGGCAGAAAGTGCGGAGGAAACGTGATGAAATTAGAGATCTGATACTTAACCTTTACCGACATCAGAATCTGGAAAATAACAGATAGAGACCGAAGCTCTGCTGCTCAGATCTTTGCATTCCTGCAGCTATTACCACTGCTCATACTGAGCAATGGACACTGAAAATACAAAATTAGATTTTGTTAGTTTTATGCATCAAGTTTTAAGTTTTTGACTATATGTGAGTCCTGTAAGTGAATAGGAAGACATTAGTTAATTACATTTTTTTAAATAATAGGTTACTTTTCTCTGTGTAAGCATAGGATATTACAACTGTGCACTAGTTTTTCTAACATATTTAAGTCTCAGTCATGTGTTTGCATTCGCTCTCTCTGACTCAGTACGTTTTTACTTTATTAGCTTTTCAGGTCATGAGCAAGATGAGAGTTCAGACGTGGTTTAAAATGCATCACAGTGACTTTGTTTCTACATTTAAAGTAACACAGTTGGAAAGCTCAGAAAGTGGAAGCTATCCCAGCATCAATCACCCTATCAGTCTTTTCGCCACCACTGGATGCACGTTAAATTCAGTCACTCAGTGCCTTGCTTACCTCGATAATTCTCAGTCAACCAGTTCAAGTTATCTGGTAAATGCCTCACTTGGAGTTATCCCGTTAACCTCCAAGCGGGGGAAAGGAAACAGGACAGTTTCTCTGCACCTATTTTCAGACGAGCTAAACTGTATCTTTAACAATATTCCCTCTGATTCCTTAATGGAGGAAATTAGCATATACATTAAAACATGTATGCTCTCAAAGGTAACATCTATTCGATGAAGACAGAATGAACTATGAACAGACTGAGATTCCGTCACAACTACTGCCTGCATTCTTTCCAACTGTGTTCTGTGTACAGATGTTTGTCTTTTAACAGTTTTACATCCTCAATGTGTGTGTATGTGTTTTATAGGCATTATGTCGGGTGAATGTACAAGAGCTGATTCCCAAATCTAGTTGGTTCCAATAGTGTATTAAAACTTCTAGGCCAAAATGTAATTTTGTTGTATATTTAGTTTTTTTTACAATATCTACCGTGAGGTAGATTGTTGCATCAAGCACATGTTTCTAGACATAGTATTACTGTGCAGTTTTTGACACCCTCTCTCCCTCGTCTCCTTATGAGCAATGAAGACAACTTTCTTTTGCATAAGCCAAAAGGCTGCATTTGACAGTGTCAGTGCATTACAGCGCTAGCCCGTATAATCTGTTCAGAGGGTTACATGGTCAGCTTAAGTGTATTTACTGTCTGTGTTTTAGAGCCCTTCTCAGTCTGACTGAGTAAGCCTCCTCACAATCTGTATGGCGGTGTGCTGCAGCCATTTGGCATACATAGCACAAGCATAACCAAAACTTTATTTTTGAGCCCTGTGCGCTGTCTACACATAGTTTTGATTAACAGTCTTTAAATTGCGATATTGGATTCAGATAAATTCTTCTCATTGTGTCACTGACCTCTCGTGTAGTAATGCAAACCTAGTGTAAGAGGACTGGCATGATAAAGGTTCCGCCGTGCAGGCGTACTAGGCTGCAATATTCTCTGTTCATGATCTCAGGTTACCAGAACAGACACAGTTTTATCCTCGCAGACATTGTTCAGCCAACTCTTGCACTATTAACATTACCAGGTAACACCTCTGTGTTTTAGCCTTTATCAGTACCTTTTTAGGCAAATATCTTATTTATGGAGGCTACCCTGATGCAGAAAGAAGAAGAATACATAAAATGATCTTTGTAAACAACTAAACCTAAAAATGGTCTAATGAGATCATTTTAAGAAAAGATATTTAAATAAAATCCAAATGTGAGGCTTCTCCTCACATCATTTCATCATTAACAAGCTAAGAATCAATCGTCTCTTTCTTTGCGTGTATGTAAGGCAGCGACTTAAACATAAGAATAGGCAGATTTCCCTTTTAAAACTAGACAAATCCTCTAGGAAGAATTTGTGGTCAGGGGTCGACTTCGGACTAAGCCTCTAACTCTCAGTGCTGTCAATATTTGCCTACGGAGAGGATTTCAGCTGCGGCTTTGTAGCTCGACACCTCAGCTACCACAGCATCATATACTTGTTGAACGGGGGGTGGAGGGGTGGGTGTGTATGATATAAAGTATTACATCAGCTACTCAGATATTGCACGATGCAAATGGACAGTTCTTCAACTGAAAAACCACAGTTGTTGATATGTCTTAAGTAGCATTACTACTATTATTACCAACACTACTACTAGTATTGCATTCCTCTTAATATCAGTATGTGTCATGCACGCTTGTTGTTGATTCTGTGGCCTTCGTTAACTCCTCTCTGTCCACGTTTTCTCGACACTAAGCACCCTTCCTTCCTAGTGTTGCTCCAGTAACTTCTTGGCGAGCTCTTGTAAAAGGCTTATTGTAAACAGGATTAAAGGGCATTATAAAGTTCCCCTCTCTCAAAGAGCCATCTGCCTATCTACCTGAGCCAGGAGCTGTCCTCTCAACACCATGGGACACACCTCTCTTCAGCTGCAGGGGAAAGCAAGAGCGCCGGTGTGTGATTGTATCATCGAGTGCTGTCTGGACGGGGTTCTGTTAAGTTTCTGATTTTTGAGAATACTGAGCTATGCAAACTTGTAGGAAGTTTTTCACATCGCTGTTAAGTGACTTGAAAGGAAGTACATATCTGCTCGATCCTTTTCCACGGATTTAAACAATCACGGGTTTCAACATGAGCATCGTATCTTGGAAGTGTGTTTACTATGCTGTTTTATTCAGTTTTCTGATCATATATTTGGACATAAGGACAGGTACGTATCATTGCTAACCTACACGCTTCTTGTCCAGAACCTACCCCAAAACAAAGTCTCATTTAAGTGTGTTACGTTTTTGTGGTTCATCAGATGCAACACTGGAAGGTTCCTCTATGGGATACCTGAGCCTGCCTTCCAGTCAGGAACCTGTGGTATTTCCACGGGTTGTTCGTGTCTCTGATGTAAAGGCATCCCAGGGAGGTCGTATAGGTGTCTCTCGGCGGAAAAGGAACATCTTTTTCCCAAGCGGAGTCAAGCTGTGTGCACAAGAAACAGCACAACAAGTTGTTGCAAACCACCTGAGCTACTTTCATCTCAGAGGTAAAGGTCAACACAAAGGAGTGCAGATGACTGTAGGTGAACATTCAAACTGTCAGTGTTGTGTGGGATGAATAACAACACAACAACCAGAAGTGTTTTTTATTTGATTTTTTATAAATCTCTGTCTGTGTGTGTCCCCTGCCCTACATGTCTTAAGTGTTTTGCTAAGAATAAAGGTGTTAAGTGGACGAACATCAGCTGGCATCTGTGTGGACACCAGCAGCAATTAGGCTTTATGAGATTTGCATTCTAACAGACTGTGGTCTACTTCTGGCAGATGTCTCCTTACAGGGTCAGTTCACCCAACAATTACAAACTAAAGCGTTTTATCTCTTACTCGGAAGTCGTCTAGTCCTGCAGACACTTTTTGTTTGATTTAGCCAGGTTTAGAGATTTAATAATGATATACTCTATTGATCCACTTTGTTTTAGAGAGTACAGGGGAATCAAGAATCGAACCACTCACCCTGGAATTTGTAGATGACACTGCTGCCCATAAAATATAGCACATTCACCCTCAGAATGGTGAATTGTAAAACGCGATAGATGGTTAAATAAAAAAATACTACAGATATAATCCATCTTATTTCCTGCATTCTTCTCCTGGAACCTAGATTATCCACAATGCAGCAAAACCGCTAACCTCAAGCAAAGATGAGAATCATAATAATAATAATAACCAGATATGCATAACCAATTATAATATGACAGCAGCGTCCACTAAATGTGTGCGCTATATTTACTATGGATACTGATTATGTACTGATAAATGGGGCGCTGCAGTGCACCACAATCAGGCAGCAGTCTGAACCCAACACTAGTTGAATCCTGATGTAGTTGGTCTTAGTCACATATATTTTTTCTAGGCGGCCTGGTAGCTCGGTGGTTAAAGCAGAGGGCTGAGATGCAGGAATAGCGGGATCAATTCCCAGTTCAGTCACCCAGCCCATCCCCCACACACCCAGCGCTAGCTCACTGCTCCCTCGGATGGGCCGATGCGTCAAATGCAGAGAAGACATTTCATTTTAACATGTAAAAATGTATCAATGATAAAATAAAGTGGACTCTTTTTCTTCTTTGACCCATTTGTCATGTAAGATAAATTTGGGCTCAGACTGCTCGCTGACCTTAGTTCGTCACCCAGAAGTCGTCTGACTCGTGAAAATGTGAGCTAACATGGCTGTGGACAAACTGGAGAGTAGATGTAGGACACAGAACTTTGTTTGAATAACCTTAAAGATGCTATTCTCAGCCAAGCAAGCACATCGACCTTTTTAGCCTAAAACTGCCCTTCACAAGAATTTGGTTTGTATCGTGTTGCTTACAGGGCTTTAATGTTTATCCTGGTGGTAAAATAATATTGTTTTTATTATGCACTGTAAGTGGAAGTTGTGTTTTTCTGGTGTGATCAGTGTGTCAGGAGACCATATGGGAGGCTTTCAAGATCTTCTGGGACCGCCTTCCAGGACAAGAGGAGTACCAAAGCTGGATGGGCCAATGCCAGGATGGTATGATCACTGCACAGGACATCGGCAGTTACTTCAGCCAATCGGAGGAACACCAGGCCTTGGTTAAAAAGGTTAGTGGAAAACTAACATATGGTTTAATATCCTGCAGGGGACTGATTCTGCTATTAACTATATTTATTTTATTTTCAGAAAATGTCACTGCCAGGCTTGAAAAGGTAATTCTCCAGCTTTCCCTGTATAAAACTCAGATTCAGTCATACATTTGTAATTATGTTATTACATCTGTGAACGTTCACACTCTCCCTCTTCACACCATCTGTAGTGAACCCACCAGGTCCTGGCAGCATATGTGCAGGTAAGGCTGAAGTGACTCTTCAATCTTATTCTCACTCATGTTCGTATTTCAGCAAATTAAAAAAGAAAAACTAAGACAACAAATACATGTTTCTAAGGTATTTTTCTAAAACCTTTTAGCATAAACTGTCTTGTGTTGTTTTGGCGATTTTCTTATTTAAAAATATGATCTTATGAAATCCTTTTATTCTCTAAATAACTGCATCTCTTTGTGCTCTTGTGTGCTGTGCGGCTTTTTATGTTTAAACAATGTTGTTGTTTCACAGCACTCCAACGCCGGACACAGCAGAGGCTGTGGCGGCTCCTGAGCTAGGTCAGTGAATCACTAGAAACTCCCATAATGTCTCTGTTTTCATGCAGCATGTCACAGTAGTTTCGGTCCCTGTAGTGTTTCACTGCAACACCTTCTGTGCAGTATGTTGATTTGTTAGTGTGATGGAGCGAGGAGTGACCTTGGCTTCAGGCCAGTCCAGCCTGAAGTTTAGTACTTAACGTCAGGACCGTGTAATCCATACAGCATCAGTAATCACAACACCTGCCAAAGGTGGAAGTCCATCTTCCACATCCCCTCGAAATAAACGGCCAACTTCTTTTTCCATTTATTTTTCGCACATCAACTGCTCTGTAGCTAAAGGAGAGGTGATGGAGGAAGCAGCCATTATTGTCCCAGTGGTGGATGAGAGTGCGGTGAGTGCACATTAACACACCCGCGCAAATTATTTTAACTGCATGTTAATTGTACGCTTATAAGTTACAATTTTCCTCCGTCTTTTCTTCATGGTTCAGCTGGACAATGACATTGCTGTGCTGCCTCCGACACCCGCTGCACTGGAGCAGGTGGTGGAGCTAAGCATCATCCTAACCGGAGAGGTGTACAGCGACGATCTTGAGGATCCAGCCAGCATCCATTATCAAACACTCAGCAGGCAGCTTGCTGTGAAGGTTGGTCTCTGAATCACCCTGGCTCTCTTTATAACTCCCCATAGCGCTACACTGCTGCATCCTGGCTCCTGACTGGACTCGTTACATCTCCGGGTTTATGATCTGTGATAGATGCATTGTTAGGTTTAATAACACGCACTTTAACAACAGCAGTAGTTAAATCCAAACCGTAAGGGAAGTAGACTCTCCTTTTTGAGGAAAGCTGTGTGTTGATAATATAATTTATAACGCTTCTTGGGAAGAGATAAACTTTTACGCATCTTTTCACCTTTGGATGTAACTTAGTCATTAAAATTCAGAATATTTATTTATATACTTTTCTGTGCACAGAGCACAGCCTGTCACATGCAGCAGACCATCACACACGCACACACACACACACACACACACACACACACACACTTTACATATCCTGATGTCTGTGTGGAGGAAGTGGAGCAGAGGGGAGGACAGGCACTGAAGACGTAGTGGTAGTAAATGAGTGTAGAGAAAGAGGGATTAGAGAACGAGAGACCCTTATGTATCACAATTATCTGAACTGGGTCAGTGAATCCGCAGAACAATATGTGTATTATATTTTTTTAGATGTGTGTTGATTCCAGGCTTTGCAGACCTCGCAGTTTGTTTGCTAAGTCATTTTTCTTTGCAGATAGAGGATGCTCTGGAGGGGCTTCTTGGATTCAAGAGTGTGTCTGTGCTTGACTTCAGGTGAGTCTCTTTTTAATCTGGATCTGGATTAAACAGCTGTCTCCAGAATATAATTGTGTGGAATTAACACCTGCAGATGTTTAACAGCTTTTTCCTGTTCCATCTAGGCCCTCAAGGGATGTCCAAGGGTGAGTCATCAGTACAGGTTGTGGTAGTGTGACCTTGAATAACTCTCCCTATCCTGACTTGTATTTAAACCCACAGATCCGAATCAATCATTCTTTGCCTCAAGCTGCGTAAGTGTGTGTGTGTGTGTGTGTGTGTGTGTGTGTGTGTGTGTGGCATCACCTTCATCACACTCTGTGTTTACTTGTGACTGTGGGCACGTGTTAAGGTGTGCCACTAGTTGCCTGTGTTAATGGTTTTAGTGCTGTCACTCACCTGTTAAGTGGGATCAGGATGGGTCCAACCGAGTGAGCAGCTGCTCTTCTATAGAGACGATTACAGGGGCTTTATGACCTTGCCAATCAGCCTCTGGTGGAGGAATGGATGTGGGTCAGGAGGTTCCAGGTGAAAAAAAAAAACAAAAGAGGAGAGAAACTAGTTACTACAACTACTACTCTGAAATGTAGCTGGAGGAATTTAGAGGAAAACATGAATTTTGTTGTTAACTGCAGGTGGTTATAATTGTACGAACATATATACATAAGATACAGTGAAATGTATTTACACCAAATTATCGTTGTTATAGTTTCTTGTAATGGTTTTCTACAGCGGGAGTAGAGTAATATGCGCCTGCTTCTGTTTATGTGTGGAACTAATAGGGGTGAAAAATTTAAACTCCTTCTAAATTGGGCCGTCTGTGGATCGGCACGTGCTCAGTCGTCTGCCAGAAACCCCACAAACTAGGTCAGAGTGGAGGTCTCTTGGTAGTGTAATGACGGGTGATGGATGGATCCTTCAGGCTCAGGAATTTCTTGTAAGGTTTCCATGTTTATTATAAGGATATTGATCATACTGCTGACTCTGCGGTTTTTGGCCTATACAGTCAAGCTCCTGCACTCAGAGCAGGAGTAAACCATTTGAGTCATTATTCATCTTTGAGTGTTCTACAACTCTTTTAACAAGTTTGATGCTAAATGCCTGATTTTTATCCTCCTAGAGAACCGCTCTCTCTCCATAGGGTGATGTTTTTCCACTGTTGTTGTAAAAACTGTACAGGGCTTAACTGACTAGAAAATGTTCTCACTAGGTTTGTATTACTGTCAACAACACTATTAAGGTGTCCTTGAGCACTTTACTTCTTTATTGCTCCAGTACAGTGGTTAAAGCAAAAATGTCTCTGGCTTTTGAAGAGAGAAACCAGAGCATGAAAAGGAAGCTGAAATCAATACTTCACTATGAAAAAGAGACATTCCTTAAACCCTAATTATCTGTATGAAGAATAATAATAAAATAATCATGAAAACCAAAGTTCGATGACTTTTTTCCCCAAAAAGTCACAGAAAGAATGCCAGAACATTTGTTGGCCTTGTATTTTGTGAAACTCGTACCCTTTTGCCACAGGAAATGTTACTATTTGTTTTGTTTCTAACAAGCACATAGCAACCGAACAAAGTAAAGGTTTAAACTATTTGATATATCATCCAAATACAATTTCAACAATAATCGACATGATAATTATACATTACTGTCCAAACTTGAAATTGTTCTGTATGTGGATTCGATGTGATTTTGTGTTTGCAGGCTGGAAACGCATGTTGCAGTGGACTGTGTTGTCACAGTGGTCGTGGATGCTGCAGGGCTGAGCACCGAACAACTGGATTACCTGATTTTGCAGTCCAACCAGGTGGAGAACTCGTACCGTGAAATTAGGGAGCACCCCACGGTGGTGTACACCATCACCAACATCAGGGATTTCTCCACTGAAGCCCTGCATGATGAGCGACTAGAGAGCGGTAAGACGACCAGTCCAGCTGAAGATCCCTGCACTGTAACACAACACACATGCCTCCATTAAAGCTAGTTTCTTTATTGGTATGGCAGTGAAGTTGCTGGGAGCACATTGGCAGAGGTAGTGCATGCTGCATAGGGCATATCTCTGATATCATATCAAACTCAGCAGTGATTAAACATACACCGCGGCACTTTGGGAAACATTCGGGGGTTTTAATAGCCTCATCTGTTTCTTATTAGTCAAAGTAATGACACATATTGATACAGACATTCAGTTCAAAAGTGGGTCATTTGTAACGCACAAAGAACAGACTCCTCAGTTATACTTGTTATTCTGTGCTAAAGTTAAATCCTTTTCATCAAATAGCCTTTTATTTGGCTTTTTATTTTGGCATTCACTATAGAGCTTACAGCTGACTTTTAATAACACTGCACTTCTATTACATGCTGTAATCCTGTTGGTCTGGGCATTTAGGAGCGTTACACTAATAAAGACTCCAGGGGGGATGAGGAGCAGCTATAGATGTATGGTTAGCCTGCTTTTTTCTTGTTTTCACCCCCAGATGGTTTTTAGTTAGTGGACTTAGTTGAGATTGACTCAGGTGCTCACTAATGCAGCTCCCTCTGGAGACGCAAAAGCTGTCATAGAACTGTTTTCACATACGCAGCAGTACCTGTGAACAGACTTTTGGCGACGTGCCCCTTTTAATTTCTGCATTTAGATGCATGCGCTGTAGGGAAATCATAACCACTGCATCTGGTATATTTAGGCATTCTGTAGAAGGTTATCTACATCCTGCTCTGCTCTGGAAATATGAGGTGTGATAATGTGTATACCATCTCCACCTCCTCTGAATTTTCTCCCTGATCATCCATATTTGGTCTGCCCCTCTGGAGACAGCTGCCATCTGATGCTCACGTTAGTTATAGGCTGTGGCGTGAAATAATAGCTAAGAACACTCTCATATGGCAGACATGTGTGGATGGGTAACTTAAACGCAGTGTGATGGTATGCTTGGCTTTGTTTTTCAGTAATAGCCTTGGCCCACAGCAGATTATATTCTCTCCAGATTTTAGCACTGATTTGTAGGTATTTACCCTTGTCATTTGTCAAAATGAAGGCTGTCAGCGCTGAAACAGTTACAGTTAGAAGCATTGTGAAGACTCTGGCAGGCAGAATTACTCGGGCTATTTGGCACGTTTGCTTTGTGTGTGTCATTTCGTATTAATATTTGTATCTCCTCTGGTTCCACAGTGTCTGAGCTCCCCGAGTCTGTCAGTGCTGCAGATGGAACCACGGTGAGTTACAAGTTACCTCCACAGCCGTGATGAGAACCGTCTGTCTCCAGGCTATTATTTAACTTTTTATAATTAACCTTTAGCGCCACACAGCTGATAAATCATTTGAGTTCGTAAGGAAGCTGACAGTTGTAGCAGGACTGATGTTGTGATAACCTGTGACTGGTTTTGTCAGTGGTCAAGGCCACAGGTAGGGGATGAGCTGGCCAGTCAGGATAAAGTGAAGCCTTGAGGATTAGTTTGGCTCTTGCTGTAATAATCCACTGCTATTCTAGACACCACACCACAGGGAGTTTATTCAGACGAGTATCTTCATTTCAAACCTGCTGTCTTATGGTTGGCCCAGCTGTTGGATGTTAATCAGAGTTTGGGTCGAACTAAACGCGCCTGATTGCCTACTTTATAGCTCCTAACGCCAAGTAATTAATTTGACCAATGAACTGAAAGAGTTTGGCAAATTTCTCAGCAGTAATTGATTTAAAGGCAAGAGCAGAGAGCTACTTTTCCACCGAAGCACTTTCCTGCCCTGGATTGGATTTGAAACGTTTTAGATTCAGCTACTGTATTTGAGAAAACATTACAAGTATGGAGGCTGCAGTATGTGACAAAATAATAATTTGATAGTTCAGTCAACATGTGAATACATTAATAAAGCTGTAATAAAATCTGTCAGATTGTAGTTTGAGGAGGAACAATGGATTAATAGCCCAGATAATCACTGACTGTTCGCTGGCGATCAGATTTATTGTTAGTTGGATGTCTTGTCATGTCTGGTTTCCCACATAGCTGTTGTCAAAAGATCTATTATAACATTTAAGGTATTTTATTAGAGTAGTTTACATGTTGTTGCAGTAGACGACGGTGGCACCAGTTCCATTTACTAATTTGTATAAGTAAGTATTGATAAGACCACATGACAGAAATCTCATGTTTTGGTCCAGTTGCACGGTATCTGGTCACCCCAGTCATAACAATTGCTTGTGGTGCAGGTTAATGCTGTTAGTGTGCCGCCAGAAGTTGTGATCCTGGAAGAGGACAGCCAGGATGAGAACAGTTTTGATGTCCTTTCTGAGTCCCCTAAAACCAGCGCAGTGGCGACAATGGGAAATGATATAGTTATTCTGGAGGAGAGTACCGTTGTAGGCCCAGCGATTGTCCTCATCACCAGTGCACCCGAGGCTGGCAGTGAGTATTAATCCTGAGCACAAGTACAATTTATTTTTCATTTATACTCCACGTCATCTTTACAAGTATTTATACAGAGACGCCTTCATGAAGGCAAACTAGTATATGCATCTTTCCTGTTGCTTTAATTTTGCATTGAAAATAAGTGTTAGAGGAAGAAGAAGATCTTTCAAATTTTTTTATTTATTTTTATAAATCAAAGGTTTTGTCTGGTTTAAGAAAACAGATCTGTGGGTTACGGAAAATAAAAACCCGTTTCTGAAAAGGGAGACCAGAACGGAAACTGAATATCTTTGCATCTTTGTTCTTCCAGGCATTGAAGAGGAGGGTCTGTTGCTGGACGACACCGTGCTGACTCCTCCTATAGAGAAGCCCCTATCTGAAGAACCTCCAGCTGAACTTCCTTCTGCCACAGTACCAGAGGACTTCACACTGCCCGAACCACCAGTGGAGCCTGAGGCCCCTGGCTCTGGCACAGGAGACCTGCTTCAGCCCACCACAGCTACAGCAGAAGAGGACAAGCCTGTGGAGGAGAGGGTTTTAGAAGTTGGGATGGTAACAGAACATGACCTCACTGATGCAGATGTTATATCTGAAACTGAAACAAAGGGTGTTGAAGCACTGGGAGAAGAGCTAAATGCTGCAGACACTGGGACTCTCGAAGGGAATAATCCCACTGAGGTTGTTGTGAATGAGCCAGAGACTCCAGGGGAGCTGGAGATCTCCACAATTACAACTGAGATCACAGAAGAGAGTCTGCCTACCCTAGTCCCACCTACAGACATAGTAAATGCAGCTTCAGAGCCAGATGCAGCAGAAATAGGTCAACTTCCTATTGATAAAGGGTCGATGGAGGGCACAGCTGACGATTCAAACAACGAGGAGGTAAACTATGAGCAGCCTGAGGAAGATGCACCTACTGATGTTGTTCTGGCCAGCTATGAACCATCTGGAATTGGTGATGGATCAGTGTTTGAAGAGGATGGGGTCGAAGAAGCAACAGAGACCAAGGGCCCAGAGGTGAAGGAAGACCCAGACGCACCTGAGGCTCCTGCTGAAGTGAAAGAGGCCACAGAAGCTCCAATGATCTCAATAAACGAGCTCACAGAGGACGAGATCCTAGTGGTCATCAACGAGAAACCCGAACAACCAACACACCCTGCCCAACCAATCACCCTGTCTCCAGAAAGGGAGCTGCCTTTCACTTACACCTCTGATATTATCCCTGCCTCTGGAGGTCAACCTGACACTATCATCCCTCTACTGGTAGAGGTAAAGTAAAGGAATGACCATAGCTTGAATGTTAATATTGTAAATGACACTCAATATACAATGGTAAATGGTTTAAAATCAATGTGAAGCATGAATTGTGTTCACTGTATTGTATTAAATGTTGCTGTTTTAGCAGAAAATAACAGCAAAATAATAGCAACCCCACTTACACATCTCAGATTCAACATATATAGACATCAAACATTCAAACCCAGCTGTCTCTGAAGTTCAGGGTACACCCTGAACAGGTTGCTGGTCTATGACAGGACCATGCATGGCGAGAACATGCAAACTCAGAACAGAGAGAAAGAAAGACACACAGCCAGTGGATATGAACCCAGGTTATTCTAGCTATGAGGTGACAGTGCTAACCACAACAACTCAACACTATAATTTTTATCACAGCCTGTACAATAAACCCATGTTTTATTCTCAAATCACAGCTCAGGCTACATGTTTACATTTTTGTCTAAAGCCTAAAAAGCCCCCAAATAAAGAGAAAGGAAACGTGGCCCAGTTCAAAGTGTTCAAAGTCTTCTTCTTTATGCTGCAGATACAGACTGCTAACGTCAGCCTGGAGGATTCCAGCACCGGAGACCAGGGCTACGACGTGATTCAGAATGGTTACGGTTTAATTAACCACACAGAGGAGGGCAGCACTGGATTCCCCATTGGTGTGGCACACGGCACAGACCAGGCAAGCATCGCCATGCCTATCAACCCTGGACGAGCACTGATAGTGTTCTTCAGCCTCAGGGTGACCAATATGATCTTCTCAGAAGATCTGTTTAACAAGAGCTCACCAGAGTACAAAGCTTTGGAGCAACGTTTTTTGGAGCTGGTAAACTTTTCACATTTACTCATGTTTATTTCCTCACTGTTCTGTCTTTGTTTTTAAAAAGCATCACTCTACTCCTTGAAATGTTTCCCCAGCTTGTGCCCTACCTGCAGTCCAACCTAAGTCACTTTGAGAACCTGGAAATCCTGAACTTCAGGAATGGGAGCATTGTGGTCAACAGCCGGATGAAATTTGGGAAACCTGTGCCTCGTGGCGTCACCACCACTGTCTACCTGATCCTGGAGGACTTCTGTAACACAGCTTACCAGACTATGAACTTGGCCATCGATAAGTACTCGCTGGACGTGGAGTCGGGTAGGTTGGTGGTCTGTGCTTTGTCTGTGTAGAGTTTTTGTGAAAGCCTTGATCAGCACAGCAGTTGCGATGGCTTCCATAGTTTCCTAACTGTGCTCAGGTTACACACAGTTCTATAAAAATGACCAGCGTTTCATTTTGTGATATTTTTTTAGTTAAATTTTCTGCAATTTAAAGGGTTTAAATAGGCGTTACAGTTTCTCCTGATACCTTAAGTTCTCTCTCTCTCTTATTTGTCGTTAATATCCAGGTGAACAGGCCGACCCCTGTAAGTTCCAGGCCTGTAATGAGTATGCAGAGTGTAAGGTGAACAAGTGGTCGGGGGAAGCGGAGTGCGTTTGCAATGCTGGCTATTTCAGTGTGGACGGTCTGCCCTGTCAGAGCATCTGTGAGCTGCAGACTGATTTCTGCCTCAACGATGGCAAATGTGACATTATTCCCGGCCAGGGAGCCATCTGCAGGTGGGTTGGGATTAAGGGAAGAGATCTGCGTGTGTGTCTGAGTTTGCAAGGTCAGTGCTTCGTCATGTGATGCCAAAGAAATTTTTAAGTGTTATTGCATCGTGTAGGGTGGCCAGTTATATGCACACCAAACATCTGTTGAAAAACCTTGACTCCACATGGAGGTAAATATGTTTCTAGCCAAATAAAGTTGTAAAGTACTTAATGGAATGAATTCTTTTTCCTACACTTTACTTTTAAAGAAAATCTGCATTTAGACTTAAACGTCTGGAAATTCGCTGTGTTCAAATGTATTTAAACACTTTATTAAATGTACTGCACATAAATGAAAAATATTACAAAGTACAATATGTTGAAGCCTAATTGCTAAGATCTGATTAGTATTGTTCCGTTTTTTAGCTCCAGGATACATATTTTTCTATTTCTGTTTATGGAGATGCAGTGCCTAATATAGAACTCAGCCTTACTTTAATTTTTCCACACTTTCGTGTTATACTCACAAACAGATTTGGTTGTGTGTGTTTTAGTATCTGTGCACATGTTTCCATGTCAAAACAATCCCTTGCGTGGCTTCGTGTGTGTAAGATGTACTGCCGTTGATCCAAATCAGTGACAGAAACGTGCTTTCTGGCTCGGCTTTAGCAGTTGAATGTGGTGCACTTCAAATTGAAAAATTATGAACAGACACAGACACATGAGACTGGGTGCCAAGATGAGTGCTAGCCTTTGTTTCACACCCACTCCAGCTCCAGATGATGTAGAATTGTTGTTTACTTCATGCTGTCCAACTAAAAATATTTCATTGCTCCATGGAGACAGGAAACATCATACCAAAACAAGGCCTTAATGATTTAATGACACATACAGAATGTTATCATTCTAGACATGTTAACTGTGTCAAGGCAAAGCATAAACCATTTTACAGTGTTTAATCATTCAGTAGAGAATAAACAACAGATGTTTATGTTTCTGTGTCAATTTTCTGTATATCGTCATCTCAGGTGTCGCGTTGGGGAGAACTGGTGGTACCGAGGAGAACACTGTGAGGAGTATGTATCTGAGCCGCTGGTGGTCGGGATAGCGATCACCTCAGTAGCCGGTTTTCTCTTGGTGGCCTCTGGAGTGATCTTCTTCCTTGCAAGGACGTTACGGGACCAGTATGACAAGGATGAGTCGGAGGACCCCATACGGTGCGTAGTATCACTGAAGTACCATGTGATTAAACAATACAGGGATGACCCCTGATGATCAGCTGTCCTGTATAATATTTATCAAATTAAATATTATCATTATATACTGTATGTTACTGTGGTCTTTAAGCATGGTTTTATAGGTTTATCCTTTCAAAAGTGTGTAGACAATTGCGCTCACACAGGATGTTCCCTTATTTGACCTCTTAAGCTTTGCGTCTTTGAACACACTGCTATGAAGATTCAGAAAATATAAGATGTATATGACATTTAATAGTAAAGTTCAAAAATGGTTAAAGGGATTTGTTTAAAAAACCTGTGGTGTTAATATATTTCATGTTCAGTATGAATGCTTAGATATAACACCTAGTAAAGTGAAGTAGTAATTTCCATCAGCCTCTAACATGTTGGTTCCTGAAAGTAAAACAACATTTGTGTTTGATCGTGAACAGAAGCTCTTAAACGTAAGATGTCTGAAGTCTTTCTCTTTTTTATATAATCAGCTTCAGATTACAGAAGTCTGGTTATTTTCTTGAAGGGACAAAAATACCTTGAGAAATCCAAAGGCTACATCCTCAGTTAGGAGGCCAAAATAATGCACCGCACCATTCCTTTAATCTTCTTCACTTGCAGCAGTGTGGGCGTCTACGCCCTTCTCTCAGCTGTTTCTTTCTTCCTGTCCTGTAGTTCTTTTTTGGTCTCTTCAGGAGACATCTATCTGTCCTTCCTAAAGCTGTGTATGTATGTGTGTGTGGGTGTGTGTGCCTGCCTGGCGTAACTCCCAGAGTAGAGACACACAATGTTAACTTCAGCCTATTAACTGATCAGATATGGTGTTGATCTATTTCCAAAAAGCATTAAACACTTCACACAATAGGATTTGCTATAGTCTGGACTTGGACTCAAACATCAATGTAACGACTTATCTGAGGTTAAGAAGGTTTAATTGACACAGAGGTAATTTTTTATGACCCTGCCTCTACACTGTGACTTATTTTTCCGTGATATGTGGCAGGCGAGCAGAGAGTCTCCCGTCTTTGGAGAGAGCGACCAAATACAACCCCATGTACGAGAGTGAGGCCACCACAGGCTACAGCCACTACTACCGCCGCTACCCAGAGGCTCCTGTGTACAGCAGTGCCAGTGCTGAGGCCTCCACTGAATTCAGCAGCGAGGAGATACGACACATCTATGAAAATAGTGAACTGACTAAGGAGGTGTGTGTGGGCTTCTAGGAGAGATGTCTTTTATATAAATACACCTGGAAAAATACAGGTTAATGAAAACTAATATACACAAGAGTGTGAATACCTTTTTCAAAAACAATTGTAATGTTGTGCAGATTTGAATATCTATCTTGCTTAGAGCATTATGGGTTTTAGTTACTGTATTGAGGCAGACAACAGCACTTGCCCCTACTATTTAAAATTTTAACTGAAAAGGATATGACTTATTTGTCCCCTTGTCTCTGTCACCCGTCACCCTTACAGAAAAAAAGTCACTGTACAATGTCCTGTTTTCATTGAGCCAGAGCCTGTTCAGTTTACTGTTTATCTGCTATGATGTAATGTAATCTTTCCTGACAGCTATCATGTGTTTCTGCAGGAAATCCAAGACAGGATACGCATCATTGAACTCTACGCTAAGGACCGGCAGTTTGCAGACTTTGTACGACAGCATCAAGCGTGAGTGTCTCTCGTTTTTCCCCCTTTAGGCTAGATGAGATAAAAAAAAACAGGATATGAAGTTAAAAGGAAACTACTTAGAGATATAGGGGTCCGCCAACAGTGATGGAGAGTAAAAAAATGATTAGTCTGTTAGTTTTCCTGAGTCTTTATCAACCGGGGCCAGAGGCCGACACAGTCAGACAGAAACCATTCTGAGACACAGACATTCCTGTGTCTGCCAACAGTCTGGCAGTAGCAACGTGCTTGTGTTTAACAGCAGTGATGTTATTAAGTCTGTATATGTCTGTAACTTATCGTTTATGTGCCATGGAGAAGCTTAATGCCAGATAAACCTGAATAAGGTTGTGCACACACGTGTTTGTGCGTTATAGGAAATAACAAATTTCCCTGGAAAGGTTAAATGCAATATGTGTATTTGTATATTCTGCAGGGTCCTGGACACCCGCAGAGACAGTTCCTCTATACAGACATAAGACACACAGACAGCTGCGAACAAGAAGGTATTTAAACATGAACTTTGTGTACACACACATTTACGCAGTTTTTTTGTCAAATATATGTTCCTGAAGACAAAGAAATACCTATAGAAAAATTAGATTAGCGGTTTTAGGAATATGACACATTAAAATCGAAATGCATACTGACAGACAATAAAGTGGTGCCAGGTGG
This sequence comes from Microctenopoma steveboyesi, assembly GCA_032359275.1. Taxonomy (NCBI): domain Eukaryota; kingdom Metazoa; phylum Chordata; class Actinopteri; order Anabantiformes; family Anabantidae; genus Microctenopoma; species Microctenopoma steveboyesi. The sequence goes on from JAUMHF010000013.1 coordinate 5,679,934, forward strand.
GGAAGGTTAGGTCAGGAAAGGCATCCAGTCTAAAATCTTTGCCAAATCAATGTGCAAAGTGATCTGCTGTGCCAACCCCAAACAAAGAGCCGCTGAAAGAACTTGCGTTTACTTTTTATTGACTGGAAGGATACAAAAGCCCACAAGCTACATAGGATCCTTAGTACTGATCTTTGAGATTATTGTAGGGCAGCATGATTAACTAGTTTGAATAAATCTTACTGTAAAGGCAATAAATAGAGCATGCAATGAAAGAGGAACATGTATACATTGATTACCATGATCACCCTGACTAGAGAGCAATACTCCTGCCCAGCAATCAACCTTTCTCATGCTGGCACCTGTCCATTAAAACATTCAAGGTGCTTTTGTTAATACAAGTTTTCAACACAAGTTATTCGGTCGCTGATGTGGAGGCAGTTTGAGTAAAATATTCAAAGTAACAGTGTGATCATGAAAAAAACAGTGTGAGTTAGACTAATAGCACACTTACATTAATACGATAAGCTTAGCATAGCATAAAACCGGAAACAGACTCAGTTCAAAAGGGAACAAATTGCAATGTGAGCTACAGCTCACTAATTAACATCTCTTTTGTTTAACCCTAGAAATAACTAGGAAAATGTTAAATTTAGGTTATACAGAAGTTTATCAGGCAACCACCGGAGAAGCCAAGAAATAGTCCAGCACATAAATCTCATAAAAGGATGAATTGTTGTTTTTACACTGTAGTTTTTGCGTAGATTGGTTCCTTTTGGAGAGAGACAGGCTGAATGTTTCCTTATTTTTACGGTCTTTACACAAAGCATGATGGCTCCTGTAGTATGATAGAGCTTGCAGTCTTCTAGTCTAACATTTAACAGGAAAAAGAATTGTTATTCCCAGTATGCAAAACTTCTCCTAAAGGTCGTTTCACCAGATGCTTCAGTTTTGCTGAATGAAGTTTACTTAGAGCTAATTTGGGCATAAAAGTGCAAAATAAATAAAACGTCTGTGTGGTGTGAATGTTTAGATATTTGTGATACTATAGATTTCGTGAAATGCGACACGCATCTTCTTTTTTCGCAGAAGCAAAAGTTTCCTGTCAAGGCGTTCTTCTTGTCGGAGCACGGACTGCACTGGTTAAAGTGGACTGTCATTCAGTTTTCCCACTCTGTGTGGGTAGAGATGTTGACTGTTCTTCCTCCTTCCTTTGTGCCTTCTCTTGACTGGGTGAGCTGGCCGAGACATCGAAGCATGTGTTTGCTGCTCATCTGCAGGACCGTCCCCCTTTGGGAAAAACAGGATCGCATCCTACTACTTGAAATGTTGCCAGACACTCCCTAATACTGTTTTGTTTAACTGTGTCATATTAGCTATCCATTCTTAAAGGGAAGAACATAAAACTGTAAATATATGTACAGCGTAATGTTACTGTGAGGATGTTTAAAATAGAAAGTATTTAAGTTTTCTCTACTGTTTTTGTCTCTTCGAAAATCTGTTTATTCTGTAAGAGGCACTAAGGGAACTGTTCTTAGTCATGGTGCAAAAAGTAGCGGTTCAAATTACTATTTCTTACATTTTTAAAACATTATTGATGATAATCTCTGTATATTTCTGTATATTAAAAAAATAGTTAAACATGACAGGAAATACAAGCATTTCCTTCCTGGTGGAGAAATTAGATGAGAGGACGGGTCAAGCCCTCACGTCTGAATTTAGAGATAAAGCTTCAGATTGCAGCAAGTAGTATGTGTTATTTAAAGTACAATAGGTGCTGGTAGGTGGGTTTTATAACCACAGGAAAGAGTCACACAAGCGTTGGTGCTAAGATAAACTAAAGCTCTTGTATTTAATGAAAATTATATTGATCTTGAGCATATAAATTTCCACCAGAAAGCAAATAACTGCATCTGGCAAATAATTCCTTTCCCTCATCACTGCATCCCACATAGTTTTCTAATGGGGATTTTAAAGAATAAGAAGATATGCTGTTTGTAAATGTATGGTGAGGCAGACATAAGTGTAAAAAAACTGTGGTGATGGGAGAAAGGCAAAGAGCATAACCCCTCCACAGCTCTGGGATCCAGAACTAAGTGAAAACACGTTTCACTGGAAAAATGCTCTAAGGCAAGGGGCCCAAGGATTTGGTCCAATAGTCTGCCTTCAGATGTCATATGTAATGCAACCAAACGAATAGGAAAACCAGGAAAAGCAAGATGATAAACAACATGTGCTCTTTAGAAGGACAATCTCAAGCTGCGTCTCCTGCTGAAAAACCTCAAGGATACCAGCCATTTATAAGAATTGATCTGCCCTTTGACTTCTTGTTTGGCCATGATCTTGCTTCTCCATCTAAAACCTTCCAACAGACCTAATTCTGGTGTCTCCTTTGGTATGTTCATGTGTCCCTCCACTGACGTATTGTGCTTGACCCTTCTCATTCCTTGAGTGGACCCTCACAGCAGCAGCTGGTTACAATTTGTGGATTTTTGTTTGTTGGTAATCAGTGTGACCGTCAGTCCTGTTAAGTGGTCAGAATCAGATGCCCTAGCTTCTTGTTTACATTACATGCTCCTTGTCCTTTGCCCTTCTTTTAGACGTCTACACAAGCAGTAAACACTGGTGAAGCAGACTCTTGTCAGTGTTGTGTGCCATGCCTTTCACAATTTCAATCCGCATACAACATTTTATTTTTATATGCATGCTTTTTATGTGTCTGTATACAGTTTCTGTCAGCCTCCTTCATCTGCCACCAGGACAAACAGCCAATCATCCAACGTGGTGTTCTGTGACGTTAATAGCCATGAGTATAAAGTGTTACGGACAGTTGGATGTTAATGTTGATTTAGGTGTGTCTCAAATGCTTTAATATATGAAGATATTCTTTGTTTTTTACTGACATTTCTTTTGGCATTACAAAATCGTGCAGCTGTGTAACTAAGTAATAAAAGTGTAACGTGTACAAAAATTAAATGCTTTGTATAAAATGTCAGCTCAAGCCGAGTTTATTAAGTGGATGTAAGAGCCCTGTGCTTCTGCTGCATCACTTTTCACTAGTAACTACCCTATATTCTATTACATCATCCAGTCCAACAGTTTATGTTAATTATGCATCTATTATTATTGTATTTCATTGTACATATCCCAAAGTTAAAAGTGGAATATAAAAGATAAAAGTTCAGAATTTCACCTTTTACTTGATGCTATGTGCACAGCGATAAGTTACCAACACAGAAATAGCACCTTTTGTATCAGATGGCCTGAAGTATTTTAACATGTGACTGTCAGGTGTTTCTTGTTAAATAAACCTTCTGCATCCCAGCCTCATGGCTCAACCCACCGAGCTACCAGACCGCCTAAAATACAAAAGTGATGCGCCCAACGTGGGGCGTTACCCAGGTCTGTCCTGTTAGATTGATGGACATAGCCAGTACAGCTTTTTTTGTGAAGCTCGGTGAAGACAGGGTCATGACTTATGCGGCTACTTCCGGAGCAGGCTCACTAATCTTGATAAATGCATTAACTCGTGATGATAGCAGCAGTATGAAGTTGTACGGAAACATTTTGTCTGCCAATGTATAGAGATATCCATCAAACCTAGCAGATGAGATCCATGGTGCGTGAAGACAATTATCTAATACATGCCACAAACTCAGAGCGAGGAGTTGAATCACCAGATCTTAATAAACTGAATATGGATTTCATCTGCTGAAGAGTGAATTAAATAGAGAAACATTTTGTTGAAACAAACAACAACTGAAGGAACCTGCAGTTAAAGCCTGAAAAACACTAGTACAAAAGAAACCAAGTCATGATGATGATGATCTCAAAGATTCACAGACTTTGTGTAGTTATTGCAAACATGCAACATTAAGTTTTATGGACTTTAATTTGCTCTAAAACGTTGGATTTTACTCACAATGTGAGTCATCTGATACAAAAGGTACAATCCTTTGTGTTGCTTAACGTACTGAGGTTTCAATTGCATCAAATCAAGATCCAATTCTAAACTTTTATCTCATACATACTTACATACATAGACATACTTACAAACCAAATGTCCAAAGTAATATATGAACCTTGTTCCAATAATTGTGGGGGGTACCGGTGTCTGTAGGTTTGTGAAAGTCTGACTTTGACAGCGTAGCTTTGCAGAACCAGGCCGTTCTGGATAATCATTTGTTAAAAATATACCTTTGATTTGACTTTACATTCGTACTATTCTGAATGCAGATTACTGATACTACTACTTTATAAATAAAGAATTAAATAATTGCTTATTTCAGCACTAGTTACACAAAAAGAGCTGGAACAATTTTAGAATCAGTAATATAGTGGCCTTTTTATTATAGGCTAATGTTTGTGTATGTTTTTCAAAAAACATACACCAGTAATCATCCTGCGTCACACGTATTAATATGTCAGGATCTGGCAGTTCAATTTAACGTCCAAGCAAAAGCCCAGGACATTGTGTAAACATTGGCCTGGTGAAACAATACAATTATGAACAATGTGTGACTGTAGTGCATGAAAAAAATCCAATCCAGCTGACCTTTTTTAATTTGGTGTGGTTTGGTGAGATCAGTGTTTGTGTTGGTGGCCAGTGATGGCGTCATCACATTTTATTTAGTATTAGAAAATCAAAATAACCATGGGGATCTAGAAGAAGGGCGTGTCTCTCCATGTTTAATGCTCATGATGAATGAAGAATGACAGGCAGCAGCAAGTGGCTCTGCACTGGCCCAGAAGTCAACGTCACTAAACTTCAGGGCAGTGGAAAAAACCACACGAAGGAGGAAATCATTACTGTGTGCATGTAATGTTTTCATGCTGGAGAGTAGAGGACTGAGGAACAGATGAGGGGTGAAGGCTGCTCCTGACCAGATGGTTTGATGTTTGCCCGTGTGAGAAAAACCATCTACCCCCACCTTCAGACCTCCAGTCTCTGCATACCAAACTCCTGGCTGCATAACGTCTGAAAGTGAAAACCTCTTCAGCCCCTTAACACGGATGAGACATTGCTGCAATTTTATTATGGGGCCCCACAGACTTCACTGTAGTGGGATAAAGATAATAACCTTCATTTTTTCTTTTATTCTGTCACAATAATAAGCCAGAGTCCCATTGTTGGCCCCCTAAAATTCTACTATTTCTCTCAGCAACAGGACAAGGGTGCATAGTTTCAGAATATAATTTAAAATAGAGAGTCATGGCAGTGGTAATTTTATTGTTAATTATTCAGCCATGTTTTTCCCCAATGACTCATTAATTGGTTAGTTTACCACGTGCTAACAAATGTGGAGAACAACATTAACAATATCTCAAACATCAGCAAAGATTAATACTTCTACTAAAGGTACGAGCACACAGTGGACAACAGTAAAAATGGACAAGTAACAGTTCTGGATTTTAAATTCTAATAAAGAGTACTGACAGCAACTTGAAATAAACTATAGAGTTAAAGTATTTGTTGGACAAAAAAGTAATCCCTTATTATATAAGTTATGGTATTGTTTGGTGATAATTTCAGATTGATTAACATGCAAGCTATAATGCGATATAGTGACACTCATATCTTTTGCAATTTTAGTTAGTTTAGAGTAGAGTAGAGTTTAGGCTTCAAGATTCTGGCATATTATTCCAGAAAATATAAAATAAAATAAAAAACAAGTGCCTAGAAATACAACTCTAAAAAGTATTTCATGATTAACTTTGATTACTTTCAAGTGAGTAAACTTGTGAGTAAACTTTATGTTGTTTTAAAAAACGCCACCCCTGTGACCGTTGGTGGTTGTTACACGTCAACCAGTGCGTGGTCAAATGTGGTGTTTTGCAGCCTTAACTGAAGTCAGTCGAGGTGACAGCAGGTGAAGTTAGCATCTTGTGATTAAAAATAGTTCCATATGAAAATAGCAGAGGAGGCGAATGAACTAGTCGCTGGATTGTGAAGTTTATAGCTATGGAAAAGTAGCAACTTGATTTAAGTGAAACACTGCAGAGTTAGCTGCTGTGTCTAGTGTCTTATAAAAGTCAATTTATGAGCGGATAAATAATGGGGTCCTCGCTCGCTGGCTGCAAAACGCTGCACATAAACCATGGAGTTCATCTCCACCCTTCAGTGGAACAAAATTTTAGAATGCACCTTAGAGGAGAAGATCCAGATAACATTTTACATTTTTACATTTTCTTTTACAGTTATTATTTTTGCAGTAATTATATAAATGACAATATGACATTAGTACAACTCAAGAGTCTCATCGGTCAGTGTTTAAAGCTTAGATCATCAGACTCTGTTCCAAAAAACAAAACAAATGAAACCAATCAGGTAACTAAACAATAAAATATGATGTTAATATTTCCTTCGCATTTGGAGGTCCATATTTTCTTAGTCTCCTGAGTCCTGTATTGTCAAGTGTCATTCAGGTCATGGTTATTTCAGTGGCAATTGGACATTTTTAGTTCCTTGAAGACGTTTTGCCCGTCCATTCCAGAGGACTTTCTCAAATCTGACTGACTGCTTGGAGTAGCAGGTTGATAAACACTGTGAAGTGTCATTAGTACTTGATGGTCACCTGTCTGGCTTTCATTTCTGTCCCTGTAACCACAGTGCGGCAGTTAATGTGCTGCAGTTCAAGCCGTGCACCTTTCGCCATATGACTAGAGGTATTGTGACAAATTGGTGGTGGTTTAAGATATTTTTTTTCTCAAGGCAAACACAAAAAGTGATTCACAGAGCAGACTGCTGCCGTAGATAAAATAGGAGTTGAATTTCACTTGGAACAAAATCTTGGGGTATTGATAATCTTAGACAGGTCCTCCGCAAAGTGAAGCATTTGAACTTGTATCATATAATTCATACTAGTATTAGTGGCATAGTAGCACCCAGGGCTGACATGTTAACACCTACACAGTTATACAGACCTCTGGAGACGCATTTAGCCCAATAAAGTGTTGGTTTCAACTTGCAGTTGCCTCGGCCCATTTTTCAACCTGCTTCCACTTATCATTTCCAAATCCCATTCAAAGCATAATTCCAGTGTTGTTGGCAATTAAAAATGATGTATTGAAGTTTGTGATATTTAGATTCCTTCCTCTAACTTGGCAGTCGCTGCAATAGGCTTCTCTCTCTGTCACTCTGAGACTTGGTGGTTTGTGAGGTAACCTCACAGAGGGTTATTTATGCCACACAGATGTCCTGGGATGAGCTGGGAAGTAGTGCGAGTGTGTCTTCATGATGAGTGTAGTGCCATTAGCTACAATACAAAGCTGTCCAAACTTGTGTGCAGGGGAAACACTTAAGGTCCTGTGGTGCTGTAATGAAAAGAGATTTTCTATTCTTTTTTTCCGGTTGAGGAGAATTTAGTTCTGTGCCTTCTAACTCAGAGAAGTCAGATTATTGGAGTTATACTGTATCACATCCAACCCTTTTTGTCGTCCTCCCACAGCCAGATCAAGTGAACTCAAATACTTTGACTGTCATATTCCAGACATTTGAGTTTAGTTGATTTTAAACAGGAAAAACATTAACACTGTTATTTCATGAAGGTTTATTGTTTTTTTTCATGCTGTTGAACAGGCAGTGGTATTGATCATTAGCTTGTTTGCATTCGTATTACCACACATTGAAGTAGCAGAAGCTTGGTAATTCAACAAACTAAAACTCTTAACTTTCTATTTTTGATTTAGTCCAGGCAAGCATCAGTTGGATTTTTGGCACTGGTTATCTCCCTGTTTTTGGTGATTGTTGTTTGTTGTACAATCAGTCCAAAACACAGATACTGTACATTCTAGAACAGCCTGCATCAAAAACAGTCCTTTCATGTGATGAGTAACATAAAAATGTAAAATGAATATTAGTTTTTTTTTCTCCAGTCATGTTCCTTTGCTATTGCTGGCGTGATGGAGAATTTTCTCTGTTACGTTATTTAACTAAATCAAGAGTGTGAAAAACATGACCTCAGCTGTCTTGTTCAAGAACCTCCATCAGCAGAGTCCTTAAATTGGGTGGACAGGAAGAACAGGTATGATGGGGGGATGCATAGGTTAGGTCAGCGGTCTGCAAACCGCAGCTCTTCCATCCCTCTGCCGCAGGTTGAAAAAAATTAGTTCACAAACTATGGTCATTTACATTTGCTTTTACCAGCTAGTGTTAGATGTAATCAGTGAAGAATGAGTTGTTACTCCCCTGTGGTAAATTATGTGCTCACTGTTTATGATGATTTTACAATTTTACACAACTGGTTTTGTGACATTAGTGATGGTGTAGAGGGTTTTGCTGTTTTGGTCTGTTACTGACTGTTAATGAGGATCAACTGTCGAGTCACAGAGGATAAAACAGGCTCTTGGAAAAATATGGATCAAAAAATGTCATAAACATGCCTCCTTATTTTCTTTGGTTGGCTTACTGTGTGGAAGAACAAACAGTAATAATTCCCTAGTGTACACTCACTGGGACATAGCAGTGCCTATAATAGTAGCAGCTCGAGCTGCGGTTCACCATATTGACCCCAATGTTGGACTGTTGACCATGACAAATTGTGCAAAACAATAGTTGTGACTCCAGTGTCTACAACAGCAGAGCTATACCAGAATTGTCTGTACTACATAATGCTTTTTTTATTGCTGAGCTCCTCATGGAAGGCATTTAGGCAATGTGAAAACAATGACGAGAGTTCTACACAAACAGAAAAAAGGAAAACTAAATAGAGATTTGGAAGACAGAATGGTACACTGCTGACAGGAACGAGCTGCCATTTATTATGGTTGATGTGTGACAGACAGACATTGTTGGCAATCTGGGATGGTACTTAAGATGGATATGGATGTGTCCTCTCATCTTGTAGTCAATAGGTCATCTATGTTTTGGACCCCTCCATGCTCTGAAAAAGAGCATAAGCCCTCTTAATATCTAGAGAAAGTTCTGCATATATCTACTGGAGCAGTGGTTCTCCAACCCGCCGCTCAAGAACTCCTGTCCGGCTTGTTCTGAGGATCTAAAGCACTTCTTACTAGCTATTGAAACCTTTGTGATGAAATGTAGAATGAGAGTAGCTATAAGTGTTTTATTGAACTAAATAAACTGAAGAGCAGATACACTAGTCCAAAGATGACAAAACATTGTGACAATTATAAATCAGTAGCACTCACACATTAAAAGCAGATGTTCCCCTCATTGCACTTCCCTGCATTATAAGACATAAAAGCATTAATGAGGTAATTTTTAATGAGCCATTTTTCTCAAGTATAGCCAAAGATTCACACAGAATATACGTTACTGAGCATTAGAGGTGTATATGTATATGTATAAATATTATAGGATGGTGCACTGTAAGACCATATTCAATATGAAACCTACCTAAACTCATTTTAAATATATTAAATATATATTGGTTTGTGCTTTGATAGATCAGAATGTGCTCTATTCTCATCGTGAAGCAACAAGCGAATCTTAGCTGATACTGCTGTTTCTAGCCAGTGGTAAGAGTTGCTTTTGACAATCATGATGGAAACCAGACTGTGGCTCGCACAGCAGCTTGTCAGCTGAAGATAAACAACCTGACATGTGGTGCCATGCAACGTAAAACCCAATTGTCCTTCTTTCTGTGACCCATCAGATTCATGTAATGTAATGACTGATGTGCAAGCATCGAACCTCAGTAAAGGGGCCCAAACGTAGCCGTTTACTAGGACTATGTTTCAGTGTTGAGGCAAGTACAGTATGTCCTATCTGTGTGTGTGTGTGCTCCTGCCTGTGTCTGGGTATAGTGTGTGTAGAGTTGGCCAGGTGGATTAAGTAAAGTTGTGGAAAATCAAAAAGGTCTGTGAAGGAGACAGGCCAGTTCGGGTGACTGTGGCATTTGGAATATGGAAGCAGTTTTTCCAGTCTGACCATTGTTTGCCTGCTGGTCACCTGCTCACAATTAGACCTGGGTGTCCTCCTCTATCCTCTCCTTTTATGGCACGAGAAGTCCCCGTCCAGACAAAGACCTCTCCCAGCTCTCTCACACATGTTAAGGACTGGAAGCAAAGCGAGAAAAATAAAGCCGAGACATTTACTTTCATGCCTGTTAATTCAGCTCTATGGTTTTACTAAGATATAACAGCATTGTATAGATATTACAAAGGATATATTCATGTATGTGCAGTAAGAGTATCTGCATTACAAAGGATTGACTCAGGCCATAACAAGGAATGCTTTGGACTCAGACTTCAAACTTTAAACTCACCAGTGACTTGTTGTCTTTAATTGTCTACTGATAAGTTTTTACAGTGTCATTGTTAATATGTTTAGTATTTTTTAACTTCTGGCCATTGTAGTTTTTAGCAAATGTTTGCAAAACATTATTTACAATGGAGATCAAACTTTTCTATTATGATTCCTAAAGTTTAATGACACAAATGTATATTTTTTTCAATGATGTCTCGACTCATTAAAGACCAAACCAAGTGTCAATCAAGAGAGCAGTTTTTTTCTGTGTGACATGGAAAAAGTTTGTCTTTGAAACAACTTAAAACGAAGTACTTTTGTTCGATGCAGTAGATCTTTCTGCTGTTACAAAAATAACAGAATTAGTGAGGATGAGATTTTACTTCAACAAATGTTGATATTTAATTTTTTTTTATAAAGAACGTTGGCTGGTTTAAAATACAATGACCATACAATGAATTATGATACAATAATAAAAAAGATTATAGAGTTCAGCCCCTCTGTCTGAAAAATACCCTAGCAGGTAATACCTGCAGTTGGCTGTTTCAGATCCTCTTTTCAGTGGTTGGAAAATATTTTAATGGGAAACACAGGAATGGATAAAACAAAACAGAAAAAGAGGTAGAACTTCCTCTTCTCCAGGCCTGTTAGATATTGGCCTGTTACTGTTAGGAATCTTTCCACAGGCTTTTGGGGAATCAAAGTATTTTGCACCAGGAGCACATATCCTCTCCACTGCTGCACATCTGTCCACTCAGAGAGATAGAAAAACAAAAAAAAGCATTTGTGACATTTGTTTCACGTTACTTGCCAGCCATATAATCTTGTTTGGTAATTAAAAGAGGGATATTATGTAATAATTGCTCCTGGTAAATTGCTGCATAATGCTCTCATTTGTATCCAATTAAATGCAATCAGGCATTAGCATGGTGATTACAGACCTGACCCAGTTTGCTGCAACAGAGAATATCTCCCACATGCTCCATATAAAGTCAAGTTATCTCCAGCTCATTCTAGCGTATTGTGCTTCAGGTCACTGTGGCAGCATCAGGTGTGTCTTCATTCACTTATTTCTTTTTTTGCTGGAAGCGATTGTGCATGTTTGGACGAGGCCTCGGTTTGTTTCAGGACTCTCTGATGGTTTTCACTTGTGTTCTCTTCTTCTTGACACTGGGTATTACTTGTGGTTGTGATTGCATTAATAAACCACGATGTTGGAAGACAAAACACAAACGGTAGGTAGATCTGGATTATTTTGTGTGGTTGAGGTTTGCAATCACTTGTCTGTGTGTGTGATCTTTGTTTAATTTTTACGCTTTGTTACACAGATGTTTTGGTTGGTCATTCGTTTCTGCAGCAGGTGAGTTTTAAAAACCTGAAAGTGTGAGAGTGCAACAGACATTTCAAACAAACTACACACCAATGACAACGTAACCTATTGGTCCCCTAATGTAAACCTGGGACTAAGTGAATCTCAAGCAATTTCCAACTGTGTACTGTGTACAACTGAAACTGAAACCAATGGATTCCTGGACATCTGTTTAACAAATGATGTGCCTTAGAAAATGGAAAGTAAAACACATGCTGTGATTTGTAGTTAATGGGCTAAAACATGCAAAATCCATGGCATGTTATTTGTTTCCAAAGAATTATTAGTAAAATAAGTAAAAGGTAAGTGTTGCTTCCACGTTTCCATCACCTCGGTTTTTGCACTGCATGAGGTAGGGCAGGTTGAATCTTCATCACTCTTCATCACAAAAACATGTCTGAAAAGAGGTTATTCTCACTTCAAAACAACCTGTAACACACACACATATACATGTGTGTGTATATATATACATATGTATATGTGTGTGTGTGTATGTAGGCCATGTAAGAGTTTGTTGTTGCAGCGTGGTGCTGATAGTAAGAAATATTTTCCAAATTTTAAGAAAATAATAACACTATTATTTTGTATTGAAGCCAGTTCTTCCCCAGCTTGAACCACTTGTAATCCTCCCCTGCAGAGCAGAAAATCATTCTCCGTGTGAGTCCAAGTGAATGAGAATTGAGTGTTTTTGTCATTAAAGGATATTGAAAGCATAGTAAACAACCATATACCACTGGCTCACGAGTCTCCCTGACAGTGGAGGAACAACCCTCTACATCAGGAATTCTGCTTGAAGCAACATTTTTCTTAACTACATCATCAGCTGCTCTCTTCAGTTCACATGCACCACCTGAGGACACACAGTGTGTTTTAACTTAAGACAGGACACAACAATGTCTGTGCTGATTGCTTTGATTACATCCAGACCTATGTCTGCATCTAGTGTGAGGATAATTGGGAACAAATCCCTCCTAACTTATTTACCTGCTGCTAATAATAATAATAATGACAATAATTAGGTTATTATACAACATAGAGACTGCGTTTGCAGTATTTGGCCATAGTTTTATTCCGGTAGGTGTACATGCAGAGACTTTCTTTTTAAAATGTGTTTATTGTTTTTGACTATTAACACATTAACACATTGTCCTTTTTCCATTTACATCAGCTGAAAGGTTCTGCTGGTTGTAGTCTCGGGTGTCGGGTAATCTCTTTTTGATGATCTGGTGAGTTGTTTCCAGCTTGTATGATCTTTGGACGCCTCATTTTTTTCGCACTGGCTGAATCCTTCAGTCAACAAGTATAGTGTTTGGTTGTGTTGTTATTAGATAAGTTGTAATAAGTCTCTATGTGTTTTGGATATTTCCGTCAGGATATGAGAACAAAATGCTGAACTGTTTTTCTCTAGTTATTGGTTTATGCAGCTTCAACAACCCCATTCTTCTTCTTTTGTTCCCTCAATTTGTCATTTTCTGAGTATCTTGCCAGCGCATGATGCAGTAACCGACTGCTGCTGTGCCAAACTTCCACTCTTTGACACAAAGACAAATAGATGAAGCTCTACAAAGACACCTGTTGAGAGTTATCTGTTTCTGCTGTGAGGTCGAACAAGGACTGCTGTGTGTCCATATACCGCCTCTTACTTCATCAATTGTCACATGTTGACTCACTCTGGTTCAAATCCAGTGAAATTGTGTTGGGAAAGTCCTTTTTGCTACTCTACAGTCCAAATCGTTTAAGAGACAAATGACGGGATAGAGAAATGGAAAGCAGAGGCGATTAGTTTCTCTAGAAAGTGTCACACTGACGATTTCTAGGCTCTTACATCATTTACTGTAAGCTGTGGTGTTTGTATTATGTTTGGTAATGGCAATGATTTGATATGTGATGTGGATCGTGTGGTTATTTTCAATAGTGCAGTGCACTGGCTCACCGTTTGCTTTCACCTACTCAGCCGCGCTACACTAAATATCTTCAAATCTCTCCTGTCGTCCTCCATTTTTTTGTCTTCCTGTGCTTGCTTTAGTCTGATTCCATGGTTTATTTGTCTTAATCACTCAAAGGAACAAAGACGAAGCGGAGACCAAAGAAGGCTTTAGCGCAATCAGCTCACCAAGCCAGGAAAACAAAGGCAGGTCAATTAGAGGTTGTGCCGTCTTCTGTTCTGTTCTTTTCTTTTTTCTTCTGTCAGTCGACTTCTCTCCAAGTTGCTCAATTTTATAATTTATTTTCCTTATTGTCAAGTAGCTGGAATTTACACTGTTTCAAGATGGATCTCGGTGAACACGTCACTGTGATTGAGAGAAAGCATGAAAAAAACCCTTAACCTTAAATCTTACATTAAGTGACATTTTAGTTTCTATAATAGTTTTTAGGTGAGACAGCAGATGCTAGCTGTACTAATATCATCCCACTGTGTTTGTTTTAGACCTGTACTGTTTACAGGCACATTTAGACAATTTGTCCGTTAGCTTCTGAATGCAATTTTTTGTGGATTAGTGGCACCATGAAGAATGAGGTCTGTATTGTAATTTATTATGGTTGAGTGGTTGATAACCTCATTAAACCTATTCATAAAGGTAGAACGAAAACTGTGTTTGGAGTGTTGTGGACTACACAAACAACCTGCAAACATATGCTCATGGATCTTTTTATTAACAATAACAGTGACCAGCGACTGAAGCTCATGAATTTCTATTTTCTATTTTATGTTGCATTTGTTTACATTTTTAGAAAATGAGTGTAAAACATTTTTTGGAGGACGTTACCACAAGTTATTGCTTTACAGTGGTGTAAATGAGATATAACACGAAAGTTAGCGCGATTCAATGCAATGCCACTGACATTACAACATTCAAAGTAGATATGGTATAATTGTTTGGTTTCTTATTTACAGAGACATATGTAATACGTTAATTTTGGAGTCTAGCACTAAGGGAAATGGATGCTAAATGTTGACTAGCTAAGTGCCAGGTGTTTTTATTGTTGTTCATCATTCATTCAATCACGTTTGTGTTGCAGAGTTAAAAAAAAAATGATTGGCAGCGAAATAATACTGTGGCAGCAGAGGAGAAACTATGTTAACGTGGTACTTTTATGAGACTGGCGTGTGTTTTGTATTACCATATCAGAGCCAGATTCTTACTTTATGCCTGTGGATTTGTCTTGTTCTCTATCTGCTGTCAGATCTAAGCTGCAGGCCTGATTCTCCCATGTTATGTGGTTATTTATTTTTCAGATGGAAGATCCATCCCAGCACTCACGTACATAAAATATGCACACATGCACAGACACAGCATGCACACATGTACACACAAATGTAGACGCACATAATTATAACCACATTGAGCTCTTTTCTCCTCACTGAGACAAATTTAGATTGGATGTTTGTATCTTTCTCTGTCCTCTAGTCCCATTAAATACTTCTGCTTCATCATCCACATGACTGCTTTCCCCTATGGTTTTCCAGAAAAATAGATTTACTGATTGCCACATTGCAGCTGGCAACAACACAAGCCTGTCTATCAAATATTGTCATTTTGTGGTTGTGTGTCTCGTTTTCATAACGGAATCGCCCTGGTGTAAATGTGAACACTTTGAACATACCAATCAAACATGGTCTCTTATGTGGGTTTCTTCTGCAGATGTGAGAAGCACACATTGTGAGCCTGCTTTTGTGCGTGAAGTTTTAAGTTCTTGTTGGACATAAACCATAACAACTGTTACAGTAATCAGCAGCAAAGTATTTCTCAATGCCAGTCCAGATACGACAGACCATTTTCAAATTTATGACTTAATATTATAAACACAGAGTAAAAGATAAAGAACGAAAAACTAAAACGTGTGAGGGGGGGGGTTGTATAACTGAAGTCAGCTGCACACATCCTTCGGTCTCACGGTTGAGTCATTTTACTTCTTCAATGAGAATCAATCCACTAAGGTGTACCAAATGACCTGTAATCAGAGTGGTCCAACGGTTGACCTCACAAGCCTCCTTACAACTTTAAACACAATCATTTTGTGATCCATCAATTACATAGAGCTCAAGTTTTTAGAATCAAAGGAATGTCTGCATTCATACTGTTATACTGATGTGTGACCTCTCATTGTTGCAGGTGTGCAAACCCCCTTCGAGGCTGAACGAGGCTTTGACCTCTAAGATACTGTACATACTTGTAATAATATTCCACACATGATGTTTTCCACTTTGCTACAGAACGCAGAGCCGAGCATGTTCATCTGGCAAGAAAACCAGACTTTCACTACCACACACGGTGACAGGCATATAATAAATCTACAAAAATGTAGCACATGAGATGTCAGGGACACTTAGTTAATAAAAGTAAAATTATAGAAGCTAAATTGCAGAAATGTGCCGACATGGTGATGACAGAAAGCTGTTAAATAGTGTGGCATGAAGCAGACTATGAGAAATATATCTTCTAATGGCTGCAGCATTGTCAGTGTCCGACTGCTCTGACCTCTCTTAATAGACTTCTCCATTCATCACATCAGCAGAATGGAAAAAGTCAGTGGAAAAAAAGTCTAAATTATTGCCTTTTTCCATACTCAAAATTACAACCAGTGCAACTGAGGAAACTTCCACACTTGACTGAGCTGTGAAAGACCTTCTGCTCTTGGCCACAGCAGCAAACATTTTCCAAATGTCTGCACCTACTAGAAGGAAGAAATTGAGAAGGGAGCACAAAAAAAACACAGATCTTAAAATTGTCAGTCTCGTATTGGGAAGGATTTTGTTGAGGCCATGCAGAGTGGTTTTCCACCTGAGTGAAGGTGATTCTCTTCAGGGACTATGGTGGCTGTTGGATGCAGATCAGTATCATCAACTTAATGGAAAGTGACTTAAACATAAACTTCTCTGTTAGATGGCTCCATTTTTTGGGGTAATTATCCCTGGGACAGTTTTCCAGCTGCGTGGCACATGTTGGCAGGTGTGGCTGATGATGTGTTGAAAAGTAATAAAGTGAAGAAAAAGAATGACATTTGTGATGACAAAAGCAGAGTGGGGACAGCATAAATGACGGTTCTCCTCTATGTGCTGCATCCTTCACAAACGCTGTGGCAATGAACGACAGCTGGAAATCTCATTGTTACAAAATAGGATAAAGGCTGGCATAGCTTGCTACCCGTGGCTGGGTCTTTTGTCATACTAAACATTTGGAAATCCCACAGTTGCAATGAAATTTAACTATAGAACTTTGCCTGGGTTCCAATTTTGTGTTTACAGTCTCTCTGTGCGTGTCAGTCAAGTGCCTCCATACCAAACTCGCTCATCCATGTCTTTATTTACCTTTGAGCCTTTTTAGAAAAGGCTATAATCACAAGTAAAAGGTAGGAATCACTACTTTTGACTTAAAGAGTCGCTAATTTACTGTTGTTACTATTGCTGCAAACCGGACTGCATTCTACAAGAAGAGGAAATGGGTTGGAAGAGCAAAGAGGAAAGTGACAGCAAGGAGCTGAAAGAAGGAGTAAAGACAATATGTTGGGGAGGAAATGAAGATTAGTGGTAATACTGGAGTAGGAGTTTAATGGATGAGTGAAATATGGCGGTGGAATGTAACTAAGCAGAAGGAAGTTGTTTTTAGTATAAGCAGCTACTAGACACTGCCTGCTCAAGGCAGATCAGCATTTAGGGTTCAGGATTTAGCAGCAGAAGTCTAATATTTCCCGCAGGCCTCAATAGAGAAATGAACCTGAACTAAAATATAGTGACTACTGGGTTAGATTTAGCCAGGTGATAAAACATGACTCCAAATAAGCTTGTGTCTTCTTCAAGTTGACAGACATTTTAAGTGTCTGGGCACTTCTTATCTTCCATGCACAAACAAGTCCATTTTGCAAAGTGGGATAAGTCAAGTTGGTTTAATTTCAAACTTCTGAAAACGGTTTTCACTGTGTACAGTCTGTGATTAATCTGTGTTTAATAGGTTCTGGCACGGTGACGGCCGGGGTTCCACCACAACAGTCTGTCTAGGGACTTCCTTGGGTGACGAACCTCCTCTGGCACATGTCATCATTTCCTGTCTCGTGTGATGACATGTGGGATATACTCTGCGAGGGAGGGTGGAGATGTTGGAAATCACACGCTAACACACGAGCACGTGCAAGCAGACATGTGTGCGCCTTGCACAAACACACTTCTTGTCCTTGAGGCCCAGTTCTGGCTGTGAGTGTTGGCTGACCATTATAAACACTGGCTCGAGAAACCCACATACATTTGAGCACAAAAATAGATTGAAAAAAATTGAACTCATTGCTGCAAACAATGACAAGGCTGCGAGGGCTGACTCCAGTGAAAACCTTTCGTGCAGTGTTGTCATCACGTGTCTGAGGTGGACAAGAAAGTCTTGTCTGAATGTGCGACACATGAGCGGAAATGACATTTCTTTTTCATCGGCCTATCTGTGGTGCACATGATGTCAGTTTGCTTTTCAGCCATTGCCAGAAAATACATTTATAGACAACATAACGAGAGAAGTAGTTTCCATGGAATGTAATTGCAGCCAAAATGCCTGTTTTTCATAAGTTTTGGATACACACGACTTATATGACTTGAGTTTAGACTTAAATTGCGGTTGAAGTAAGATGTAACCTCATCAGTGGAAAGTTGTATGCAGTGAGAGAGAAATAATATTATTTTTAAAAATAATATCATCAATGAAAATATTTTTTGTGTCGTGTCACCAACAACACCTTCTATTTACCACAGTATCTTTTTATGAACACAAGTGATTATTGTGTGTAATACTGGTTTTACTATTTGTATATTGATAGTATTGAGCCGTTTTACCAATCTGCATGTATATAACATTCTTTTATAATCAGCACCAGAATGTTGTAAACATGCCTAGTGTAAAAAATAAGAAAACAAGAAGGAAATAAACAAAGAAAGTGTCAAAAGCCTGAGCAGATGGAAAGCATGAATGCTGGGGATACACAAGACTAAGCAGAGAAAAAAAGCAAACAGGAAAAAAAGGTTGAGGAGGGTGGGAAGCTTGGAGAAAACTTTTACTCCTTTTCCAGAGAAAGAGAGTGAGATGTAGAGGGAGTGAAGGGAATGGAGAGTGGGTGTGTTCAGCTCCATCTGTCTCCTCCCTCTGTTATAGAGGTATAGATGCTGCAGGAGCAACCTTCTGCATCCAGTCTAGTAAGCTGCACTAGTTCTGAGAGTCACCACCTTAGAGAAGTAGTCCAGCCACTCCACCGACACGTAGCTTGACTCCTGCAGCTGTAGCACACACCACACTACTCATTACAAAAGATTTAACACAGACTGACAGCTTCATAATTCTGTGACTGTGTTGTGCGATCAGATCGCAGCAGCTTGTTACACCTGCAACTTGCAGTTGGCCACGGCAGCAATGAGGATGCAGCAGCACTCACACGGCTTTCCTGTCCTTCTCCTCATGGTCTTCGTGGCTGGGATAGTTGTATCTGGCCCCTCAACTCTCCGCAGGAGCAGAGGTAACTTACAATTCATGCATTTGTGTTGTTGTTTTCTCCTGAGCTGTCCAACACATTTGGTTGCATATCAAATTATGTATTTGTTTGGTCATCATAGTCTGTTAATGGGGATCTCGTCATTGTTTAAGACGTTTGCTCATACTTTTTCAACACGAGTAAAGTTAATATCAGTGATTTTTCTATGTTAGCGGTGCAGAGTTGCACTGCTGTCTTTTCCATGTTTTTTCTTTCCTGTCTATCAAACACATGCTGGGATTGGCTGGGAAAAACAATATGTCATTGTTAGTGAGATGGATATTTCTTTTGAGGGTAAATGACAAAGTAAGGACTTTGCAACCATATTGAGACAAACATTTACTGCACACTGAGCAACAGATTAAATAAAATATTATTTCTAACATAAAAAGAAACTTCATATTTGCAGCCAGAGGTCCTTGGCTGCAAATATGAACATGCTTTTAGCAGCCTCTCCCCAGATGCACTTGCAGACACATACTCTGCTGTTCACAGTCAGTAAAATATTTACATAAATAAAGGTGACAAGCTTTGCGCTGGTTGCTCTTCCTTAAGCATCTTTCATAGTTTATACTGACATAGTATCTACTACTATACCATTATTGCTAAATACACAATTGGTTAATTTGGCTTTTATGTACTTCTACCCTGTGTTTTCTGTGGACTTGTTTCCTGTGTCCAGGAAAGAAAAGCAAACTATGCTTTACTGTAATATGCAAATGCTACGTACAAGTACATTGAGACAAGAGGAACCTGATCCACCTGTCAGGATTCAGAAGTGCCTTGATTGGAAGCAGTGTGAGCACTTTTTTTACAGTGCCTGTGGTTTATACACATTTCTTTGAAATTAGGTGAGCAGGCGGACACGGTGAAGTAGGTCAGTCACTGCTCCCATATTTTAATTAAGTGCTCCCAGGTAGGGGACTTAGACTTAAGACAGTCTGACAGAATGTCTATACTGGCATGATGCCTGGCATGATGCCTACCAATCAGAGAATTTAAGTTGGGTAATTATATTCATTCATTGCTTCAGGCAAAATATGTGTTGTATTGTTTCATTTATTCCAGCTCCCAATAAATTAGATCTAACCACCTGAGAGAGTCTTTAAAATTAAACACAGACTGTCCAAGCAACAGTTGTCCAAAATGTTTCCAAAATACCCAAAGCAACATGGGGGTTGTCACATTAACTTTGCATTTACAAGCTGAATCATTGTTAGGGTTTTAGGTTAGTCAACAGAGAACAGCCAGTGTTCTTCTACCAACTTTACACTTAGAGAGTTGATTTTATCTCTGTACAGATAACATTTGGTCCCAATCAAAATGAGAGTAAAATTTAACTCTCATTAAAAAATGTTAATTCTACTTAATTTAGTGCACACCTGCAGACTGTTCCTGATCAACACTGTGTGGAGTTAAACCTTTACACTGACTTTTAACTCTGCTGGTTTACTCCTCATAGAAGTTGTAAATATATAAAATATATTTTAAAAAGGTGCTTCCTTCATGCTGTTTTCCTTTCCAACCTGCCATAAAAACCAGTTGTAATAAAAAGATTAGAGTAGATTCTCACATTCTTGGGAAAACAGCAGAGTTTCCACATTAACTCCATGTCCTACACATACAGTGCTACTTATTTTCAAAATTAAACTCAGTTCTTAATTGTCATTTTTTCCATCTCTGATAATGTGTTTTGCTACGATACTCTTTTTTGTCGGTTAATCTGGGCACCTTTAGAAGACTCTGGTGGTAGTAAAAATAATTTGAAGTGAGCAGACTGAAGTCGGTATAAGCAAAGTGAAAAAGGCTGCGTCCCGTGTGTAATGTGCTGGCTGAACTTGGCTTGCAGACAAATCTCAGTGTGCAGCTTTGTGAGTTAGATAAAAGGAGAAGGATGTGTTTTTGTTTTGGAAGAAAAGTTATGTCTGTATTTCTGTTCTTCTTGGATCAACTCCACAGTTTCAGAATACAGCATGTTGTAGAAAAACTTTTTTCTCTACATTTTTTTGTATTTAAAAATAAGTAAATGTATTGTATGTGTGACAATATCTGTTTTGAACTTCTTGTAATACATTATTTACTACTACTCTACTATTTGAGGACAACTGAGGATTATAGCTGAGCCAGACAAAACATGGCCTCGTGTCTTTTACAAATAAATTAAATAAAAGGGAAATGTGGAAGAGAGAGAGGACAGAGATTAGAGCACAAGACAGATTCATTCCAAGCCCTCACAGAAGGTGAAAAAAGATCAGGTTGATGGGAAGATGGCTGCTGGCACATGTAAAACAGCAGAGATTAAGTGAGGGAGGAGAATGACGGGATGGAGTAGTGCCACAGTGGAAGGGAAAACAGCTGTTGCTCCGTCGAATTTGACAGAAGATATATAGTGTGAGAGCGCAGAGACCTGCATGTAAGCAGCCAAGCAAGGTGTGTGTGTGTGTGTGTGTGTAGGGGGGCGGGTGGCTTTTTCCTGCTGGGCTGCAAGGTGAGGACTTGTGTGAGTCTGAGAGATGCGGTTGTGCCAGAATAAGATGGGATCAAAGAGGCCCCTGGGGAATTACAGTATATATTCTGAGGGATGAGTTACCCGAGTCTCCAGGTTTAGGGTATTCCCATTAGAGCCAATGTAGTCAGCTAAATTATTACAAACCCTCTCTACTGGAGCTGGCTTAAGGCTCGGCAATATTCTCACTCTTCATTGCCTTTGACGTTTTTGCTAAGAGCCACAAAGCATCTGTCACTGTCTTCACTGTGTGGGAAGCCAAGTCTCCTCTCTATTACTTGTCTTTCAGGACAGAAACCTGAGAGGCTCAAATACTGTACGCCAGAGGTGCGTAAAATCACCCTGAAACCCACTGCAACATTAAGGCAGAGTGACAGTGTATGTGTGGTGGGTAGGGTGCCATCTACGGTCATTGGTTTCATAGCGGGGTTGTATTATAGTTTATCTGTGTGACGTCTAGCCACTAAAACTACAAGAATCATTTCAACAAATTTACTTTCTATAGCATATTGTAAAAACAACATGCGCCTTGTATTCTTTCTTCAGGTCTTTAGAGTAATTCTTCATCTATTTATAGTTCATTTGTTCACTCATCAGCTTTAATGGAAAGTCTTGAGTCTTGTTTTTGAGACGAGAGACAGAGAATAAGCCAATGGTGGAAATCTGTTGTTCAATATTGTTGAGCAGTAAATCAGTAAATGTGTTGATGCCAAAAGTGCACATACGTCACAGATGCATGTTTAACAAAGTTTTAACAACAAACGCACAAAACATTTCATGTTGCAGTGCAGTTTAAAGGGACGAGCACGTGTTACGCTGACATCCCAGTTGACCTACTCATGATTCATTGCAGATGAAGACAGCCGCTCTGCTAAGCTCAGAGTGAATTTTCACTTTGAGGGTGTTTCTCCTTTTCGAGCCAGGAGCGTTACGTCATCAGTGTATTTGTCCAGGACGCAGTGGCGGAATTTTTAATGGTTAATGTAGCATTGTTTATTGCATAATCCAGCATGTTTATTGGCTCCCTGTCAGCATTGTGATTGATTTAATGATGCACTAATTGTTTATAAATGTTTCCTGCAAGAGGGGATCATGCATGATTAGGATGTTTTTATTTGAAGGGATTCAACAATTATAAAATTAATTGTCACCCCTGTCTCGAGTGGGAATGTTTTGTTAAGCTGTTTATAATACACAAATTATTGTTGAATATATATTTATTTGGCTACTGTGAATATTGTATGCTATGATATGATTGGTTATTAACATAGACAGACATATTTTATGAGCACAGACAGATTGAAACAGCCACTTCTGACTCTTTAAGAACATTTTGAAACTCTGAGTAGATGTTTTGCTTCTGTAATAATGTTGTTTAAGGGTTTCGTCAACTGTCCAAAAGGACAGTTCAGTAGGCCTGTTGAGTAATTAAGTGTAGGGGTGTGGGTTTCATTATACTTGAGTTACATGTCTTTCGTGAGGCTGTACATCTTCAGTGATCTCATATGTCTGACAGGGTCAGCGCCACTAGTGGAGCTGTCCTCAGAAAGATTGCAAATTCAAATACTCTATCATACACAGACACTGCATGTCTTAGCATTTTTTTCTGCCTAGCTAAATGTCAGTAGTTTTCCTTTGTACTGTAGTTGATTGATCACCAGTACTCTGACTGGATCCATTCCTAAAGCTTGATTCATTTTACTGTGGAAATACTGGTAAGTTTGAACAGTCTCAAAGTGGCACATACGCCAAATGGACTGTTGGATTGAGGCAATGTTTGCTAGTACCGGAGTTTAAAATGTGCTGCCAGAGGTGTTCTAATGCTTCATACACTAGTCCCTCTTACTTAGAGCCAATCTTACTTATGTTTTATCGGAAATATTGATGAGAGAATCAAAACAAATTCAGCTTTGATAGGAAACACATAGCTGGAAAAGCATGAGCGTACTTTTGCACACAGGGCTTCCCCCTTTTTCACTGTCAGTGTGTGTGTCTGGCAGCTGCTGGTGATATTCCTCCTGCAAGTTCCACTATTTCATTTAATGCTGGAAATAGCAGCCAATGACGTGCTGTGGAGAGGATAGTACTAGTCATCATCCATACAGATTTAAGTCATGACGACTGTGCAAAGTGGCATTTTCAGGCTGTTTAAAAAAGCCGTATCACAGTTTAGTAAATGTCTTAAATTGACAAGGCTGCACCCAGGCATGCATTGTGCGATTATTCAATGTTTTATGAATGCACTGGCCAACTGACAATCGTACGTCCCCCCAATCGACCCCAGTGTTTCTTTTATGTTTGTTACCGTGCCTGTTACAAATTTACACAATGTTAGCATGCCCATTTTATGGCTAGCTTTAAAGGCTACATGGCAGAGGCAAAGATTGAGAGATAACAACCAAACACTTCCATCCATTGTTCACTGTTCACCAGTGTGCTTCACTAACATGCATTTTGAAAAAGGTTAATGCAGGTTAGCTATAATTAGAGCCAAAGATCTGAACAAATCACATACAGCTTTGTGATAAGTGATAGACTGTTACCCTCCTCTCCACTCTGACAGTGAAACTGCAGAACCTAATTCTTCAGAAAAACACATACTAAATGTTGTAACATGCTGATTGTTAAAATGAGTTTATATGCCTGACACTCCAAACCAGTTAGTAAAATATCTTCAAGCAAGTCCAGCTGCTACACAACAGCACATTTGGGACGTGGCGTGTTCCTTCCTTAGCTTGATAAGCAGCTGTTGTAGCTCCAGTCCAACCTTTATGACTTAATACATTTAAAGTTTTTACCAACCCTAATGCACATTCAAAAGATTTGTTTTCTTGTGTAACTTACTGACAGCTCCCCGTGTGGTAACACACAATGCAAGCAGAGGATAATAATATACATGTGCTATAGACCTGTACTAGTTTTTGGACAAAGAACACATCTGGGTTTTCAAATGTTAATAGCGTGTTTCCCCTGACTCTCGCTATGTTGGTGACTTCCGCTAGCTTTCTGAAAATGTGGGAACCATTTGTAAAACATCTTTTACTTATTTCATATTACACTTTACAGTAATCATTTTCTGACCCACACCTCGGACCAAGTGTCTGTGGTTGCCTTGTGGTTGCCTTGACCAGTAAATTTAACCTCTCCGTAATATCAATTGGCTGTAGTTGATTAGGACCCACCCTTTGATGCCTGTTGTCATGCAGCGTCAGTCCCCAGGCTCTGCAGCTTAGCTCTTTGTTCTGTAGAAGTCACTTCTGGCAGGAAATATGTATTTTCCTGTAAAGTGATGTCAGTGCAAGAAAACAAAAGACAAATTGTTATCTGCATGTGCATGAACTATCTCACATCATTTTCTTGTGAACCCAACCAGCCCTGCTTTAGTGGTTTTATTAACACATGTTTAGAGATTCTGATTTACAATGATTATTTCTTAGACCGGGTACATATCCTGCACCCACAAACACCTCATATAGAAGCTGCAATGTGCAGTTCATGATTCTTGTGAATGGCAGATCCTTAGTGCTTATACACCGTGTTCTTTATTATTACAATTAGGAAGTGCTTGATAAAAACATGCTGTTAGGTACTTTCCTTGGCATTGTGCACACTTTTAAATCACTGTTAATAGCCTTTAGTGAAACTTACACTTTAGCAGCTCTGCTTCAACGTATACACTTCTATATTGTATCAGGTGATGAAGAACACAAATGCTAAATTTCAAAAAGCACATTCTTAAAAAATATCTTGTAATAATAAATGATGAATTGTGTTCTCTACTGCCTCCACAGTGAGACGTCAGAACATGAAAGTCCGCATCAGCGCCACAGATGACACCATTGTTATGAAGTTTGTGCGTCCTAATTTTGACACCAAGCTTGAAGGCTACATCCTGGGATATGGCAGCAGCATGTTCTCCAAACAGTTCATTCAGCTGCCTGAGAACGGGCAGCCATATGAGACAGAGTTTGGTAAGAAACACTTTTTCTTTCAGATTGTTATGACAAATTTTTGACTTTCTGGTAATGGTTACACCAGAGGCAAGAGAGTAAGTTTGTAGAAGCTAAACCTCACCTAACTTAATTTTTTTTGGTTTTGTTTTCAGATGCAGAGCCAAAGTATCTTATTGCCGTCCAGCCAATTGCAACAAATGAGGTGAAAAAGCAGTGCACAGGTAACACTTTTTTATAAACTTGAAGAAATGCGATTGAAATTATGTGTTAAAAGTAACAATCACATATGGACATGTATATTTGAAGTAAGATGTAAATTTGTTCTCAGGTAAAGTTGAACTGGAGAAGCCACTGCACTTGGTCATTGGGTCAGTGACACCTACTTCTGTTCTTTTGTCCTGGGGCACACTTCTGAAAACTCCCTTTGAGGGCAACATCATGGATGACTGTGTAGAGGATGGGTGAGCCTTCACACGGACACACAAATCACGCCGCAATTTACGGGTGCATAGGTACACATCATCATTGTGGTCTCACAAACACACACTTGTTTGGGGCAGAAACTCATGAGCTTTTCCTGTTTGTCCTTGTGGAATAAATAGAAAAATCAGCTTGGTCACTTCTAATACTGTTTTGTACTGCTAATCTTCATGTCCTCAGACACTACACTGTGCGTTACCGTGAAAGGAGCAGGAAGTGGAACTACCAGACCTGTCCAACTAGTGAGACTGTCATAGACCATCTGAAGCCCAACGCTGTTTATGAATTTGGCGTCCAGCCAAGCTCTAAAGACGGCACTGGAATGTGGAGCAAGCCGGTTATTCACAACATCAGCACTGAAGGAATACAGCGTATGTTCCTGACATTTTCTCCTTCACCACACTGAGGCGCACAACAGACAAATTTGCTATGGCTGCTGCTGAGTGTCCTGCATGTAAATGCCATCATAATCTGTATTATTTACTATGTCAAGCGGTCTCAAAACTTCGGCTGGGAATTTCATTTAATGGCATTCAATGCACATATAGCTCTTTAAAAGTATAGTTGGGTTTGTCTAACAAAAAGAAGAGGTTTTAGTTTTCAATGTTATTGAATCATTAGACTTACTAAATACAGTTTTTGTTACATTGCACTAAGAAAGCACTGCGTCATTCTTGCCTTGTGTTTGTCTTTAAGTCACATGTTTTGCCAATTTTAGAGTGTTTTGTCTGTGTAAATACACAGTGGAAAATGCTTACTAAGAATTGGCCAATCAAGTACAAATGATAGTGGACCATATAATCTCTTTGGCACCGAGATACCAATCTGTACTACTGAATCAATATCAATGTCGGGTTCATTTGTGTTGAGCCATTATTGAGGAACTATGATTTAATCGTTTTAAACGAAACACATAATAAGCAGAGCAAGCTGGAAATGTGGTTTGTTTAGCTTTTACTTTATGTCAGTTGAATTCTTTGCAGTATCTTTATCAGTTTCTGTCTTGTTTTTCCAGAGAAGGTCGTCAGAAAAATCTATAAACGTCCCAGCAACTCTGTGGTATGTAGCTTCTTGTCTAAGCATCGTAACTAATGACATTATGTACTGTAGATTTGGTGAAATTTCAGTTTCAGTACTACTACCATGTAGTACAGGTTGTGAAAGTGCATGAATGTGCTAGATGAAAGCAATCGAGGAGGAAAACTACACAGGTACAATCCCTCTCCTCAAAAGAAATATTTTTGGTAAGAGGTGGTGTTTTTGGAACGGGCATCAACTTTAAAATCTGTGTTGTGCTCTTTAGTAAGCTTATGCTATTCTCAAGGTTGTTTGCCTCATTAATTTTCCATCCAACAGCTGAATGGAAACAGGATCTGTGCAGCCAAGCCACGAGAGAAGTCTGTAGCTAGCGTAGTTCTAGTGAAAAAAAAACAGCGATGAGATGGAAGGACAGATTAAAGAGGAGAACTGTGTGGAAGTAAGTTGAGAGAAGAAAAGTGGCACCAATTTTCTGACTATGCACAACTGCTGTGTCATGTGCTCCTGGCCCCGAACTCATAAAGCATTAAAGCTGTTGAGAATCGGCCATAACACTTGCCCTTCCAAAGGGAAACTTTGAATAACAAGCTTCTCACTAGCAAGCAAGTTGACATGGAGTCGACAGAGGTCCTAAGAATTGTGCAAAACAGAAGGATGATGAAAGATATTTGTACTTTCCTTTGTTGTGATCCTAAATTACATATTAAATAAATAACATATTTGTGCCCGTGTCTTTTTGTCTTTCAATTACCAGAAACCTCTAACACCAGGTCCACACTTCTCCTCCGTCAGTTCTCCACATGGTAAGCCAGCTGAAATACTCTGCTTTTGATTAAACCCACTGAACCCTTTTTAATATAGGAAGTTTTTGCAAAATACTATGATTTATTGTAAGTCAGAAATAGCTATTTATCCCCTCTTCCTGACCTCAGACGTAATACTAAAAGAATTTTAACAAGAGCAAATCTATTGCTTTACACCCAGTACTTCATCATACTCGCTCTTTCAATTCACATTTTTAATTTTGCTTATTTATTGTAATGCAAAGCAGTTTCCAACTGCACAAAATATGCATACAATTTCTGTTTTGCATTACTAATTCACCCTACTTTCATTTTCCTTTAATGTGCCAATGATCAAAAGATAGATTAAACAAATAAAAATGCAAAAATGCACTTCAACTTTTGGCAGCTGAAGAGTAATTTTCCCAGAGGATGTACTGAAACCCTAAAACAGAGCTAAAAGGAGAAGGAATATTGGACTTAACATTTACCAGGTGGACAAAAACCTGATTTTAAATAAATACTTGCATTGCTCATTGTAAAAAGACAGCTGCATGCAAACACATTTCTACAGTTTTCACTGCTTGTTTCAGCTTCCCCCTAGAGGCTAACCCTAACCCTAACCCTAACCCTGATAAACACATTTAGTGGATGAACAGTATTGATCTGATAGTGCTGTAGAAACCTGTAATGCAATGTTTGAATCCAAACTATGTTTTATTATTATGATATAAATTTATAATAATATAATAATATAGCCTCTGAAAGCATCTTATGAATTAATATCTTGACTATAATCTCTTCTTTCTTATCCTTGTCAGTTTTGCGTAACAAGACCTTTGACAGACAGCCCATCTCTCCGAACGTAGAAACAGTCAAACAACAAAAGACAACTCCTGGTAATGAATTTTCTGACCTAAGACTGAGTTCAAACAATGAACCTTAAATTCGACCATTGCACTTGAATTTTCTAGTATTATCCTGTACAATTGTTTAGCTCATGGATTGTGCATCACATTTGTACATTGTATGGGTCATACAGAAATAGCCTCTCTCGTGGTTATCCTAATATATATACTATATTTCTCAGCTCCAACCACAACTACTAGACAGGAATCTCTGTCGACACCAGGACCCACTCTGCATGTGGTCACCAAACCCCCAACCGGTAAATGCTGAATCAAAGCTCATTTTGAAAAAATTTAATATTGTGGCTGTCTGCAATTATATATATAACAGACTGTAATTCAGAGGCTGTCAATGTGTCTTTTCGTAATTAGTTGCATGACAAAGAGTGGCATCCTATGAGTAAGAACAGCATTCCCTCTTTGTGGGAATCATTTGGCTTGTGATGAGTTAAAAGTAGATGGCCTCAGATGCATGGCATTTTAGCGCTACATCAGACCCTGAAATTATTCTTAATGATGGTTTCAGGGTTCTGAATGTTTTCCAGTTAACTTTTACAATTGCTATTTTCCGTCTCTTTGCCATCAATGTTTTGGACTCGGATATTACTTAAGCATAGTCTGGATAGGATCATTCCCCGTGTTTGAGAAAGTGTTAAATAACCTAGTAGCATGTATTAATACTTAAGTATCTGCTCCTCAGGTGTTTTTCGTTTATTACCAACTGAATATTGCGTCAGTCCATTTACAGCATGTGAGTTAGTATGTTGTTTTGGTTTCACTAATGAATGTTTTCCTTCAACATTTACAATATCAATGCTATTTGCTCATTAAAAGACAGAACTCTTTCAGGGTGTGAATCAGTAGCGTGAAGTCTGCATGACAACATTTCACTGACCAGATGTTTCTCTCTGTCCAACAGGAAATCCAGCAGAATTCTTTTCATTACCTGTTTCACCCTGTTCTTCTTAAATCCCCTTATCAAACATTATTCTTTTATTATATTTGCTTGAGTTGTTCTTATGTTAAGCTTTAGGGTTTTAATCCATTTATTTATTTTATGCTTCCAAAATTCTAAATTTGGCTAATTGGGTTGAAATACCTCTAAACACAGGTATTCTAATCATGCCATTATTAATAGCTGGGTTGAGGTACTTTATTTTCTTACCTCTTTTCTCCCGTTGTCTCCTCTTTTTTCTATTATCCTTTCTCTCCCTCTCTGTCTCTCTCTCTCTGTCTCTCTCTCTCTCTCCTATTTTCAGATTCTATTCTCTGTCATTCTCTTGTACCTGGGTGAACAATCCGTTTAGCATGGTCCTTCAAAATCCCACAGCAAGCAGTCAACCAGCAACTATTAAAACATCATGGCTTATAGCCTCTTAGGGGCACAGCAAATAGATTAGTATGGATGTCACTCACAGGCATTCTGGACGTGGTAGTTGAGTCTGTCTGTAGTAACACAGCTTTTACACTGCAAATTTCTTCATATGGTTTGCCTGCCTTTGAAATTTGACCCCTTATTTCAGACTTCTGGTGTAACCTGCACTTTAGCCAGTCTGTGCTGGCACATCTGCTGATCTAAATCTAAGTTGTTCCCTAAATGTCTTGCTTTTCACATTTTCTGTAAAGGTGTCTTTTTTATACTGAATGTTAAATTTGAAATTGTATTTTGTGAACCATTATTGTGGCTTTATAGCCATATTTTCTCTCTCTGACAACCCAGCAGAAGGAGACCTCTCCAGATCTGTCTTGCTTCTTTCCTTGGAGGTTCCATTATCTTCCAAGCTTCGCCCTCCTCCACTACATATTATTGCCACTATGGCATCTGGGCCAGTCCTCCAGACAAATGTGGAGAAGCATGGAAGTCCTCTTAATCTGCCTCTCACACAACCTTTACCACAACCCCAGCTGCATTATAGCCCACTACAAAAAGACAAGGGCAACAAGCCCACATCCAAGCCTGTACCCCAGACCCAGCATGTGCCCCAGACCCAACCACAACCAACATCCCAACCTGTACCCCAAACCCAACCACAACCAACACCCCAACCAATATCTCAACCTGTACCCAAAACCCAACCACAACCAACATCCCAAGCTCTAACCCAAACAAAACCACAACCAACATCTCAACCTGTATCCAAAACCCAACCACAACCAACATCCCAAGCTCTACCCCAAACAAAACCACAACCAACATCCCAACCTGTACCCAAAACCCAACCACAACCAACATCCCAACCTGTACCCCAAACCCAACCACAACCAACATCCCAACCAACATCCCAACCTGTACCCCAAACCCAACCACAACCAACATCCCAGCCTGTACCCCAAACCCAGCCTGTGCCCCAGACCCAATCACAACCCCATTCAACATTTCAGCCCTTACCTGAAACTACAACCCAGCACAAACTCCAGGCACAGTCTCAGTCTCAACTAGACCAGACCCAGCCTCACCTGCAAGTTCAACCAACTTCCTGGCCCACACTGCTAACACAACCTCAACCAACATCACATCACATGTTTCACACAGAGCAAACATTACCAAAGATTGACATCCAAGCCAAGACCCAAGCACAGTTTCAGTCTACAACTCGGGCACAAACTGGAAGACGACCTCAAGCAGAGACCACACCAGAACCTGAACTAACCACCAAGCTGCAGTTTAAACCAGAACCAACACCAAAACCAAAGGCAATGTTTCAACCCATTACACAATCTCAACCAAAGGTCCAACCCCAGACACCAGCTCGACCAAAAAAGCTGCCAAATATTCAACTTAGCCCCAGAATCCCGGACCATCAACAACCTCTTAACCCTCTTATTAATAGACTGCCCCAATTACAACCTCCAGCAAGAAAACCTGTACCTCATTTTGAACCTATTATCAAAACAAATCTTCCACCAAAGACCCAGACTCCGTCCCAACCTGAACATCTACCTAAGCCACACCCTGCATCTACGCCCCAACCACAACCTCAACCTGGGCTTCAGTTTCAGTCCAAGATCAGGACGTTCTCTGATCCCACCAAGGTCACCCCAAGGCAGACAGTCCCTATGGGTAAAAACCCTACTTTTTGCCATCAGTAATCCATGATTAACAATTAATAGATGTATGTTAAATTACATTTGAAAGGGACATAATAATTGAATTTTGTTCTATTTTAAATTGAAATTTTATATTTATTTGAGTTTTTAAAGTAAACCAGATGTGGTTACTGTCAGACTCTGGTATTAATCCTGGGTTAAAAAAGCCCACATTGCTCATAATTCATAGTTTCAATAACTTTTATGTTTAGACACTTCCAACAATGATTAAATGTTGTCAGTTTACCACCTATTGGTCTTCCAGTCAGAATTGTCTGACTATATGTAGAAGTTTACTCTTTGTAGATAACAGGATCATTCATCATGATTTAAGATCAGCAATCGTCTTCTTGTTATTTAACGTGTTTACAGTGTAGGATTAAAAGTATAAAATATATTAATATACACATTATCAAAGATAAATAGTGAGTTCTCTTTCACGCAGCTCCTAGTCCACCAGAAGAGGGCAAACCTCTATCAAGACCTGCCCTGGCTACAGAGAAAACTGGTAGATACAATCATGGTACACCATGACATGTTTGTCCAATTACCATCTCTGCTTCTACGTCGAGTCACGTGGAACCCACTGCTTTCAAAACTCTAAACCATTGGATTATGTCACTGCTTCCCCATCTCCATCTTCATCCTACCACCCTACACATCCCACTCCATCATTATCCCCACCTCCATGTGTGCCTCCATTTTCAGTTCAGCGTCGTCACCTCACCCCTGCCCATTAATAACCAGAGCAGTCTGGTTACCTTTTAATCATTTCATTCATTGTCTGCTCTTCTATGTTTTTTTGACTAGTGTGGTCAATCTTTTGTTCCATCTAGGTAAAGCTTTCGGGCTCCAAAATGGATCATCCCTAACCATCCCAATTGCCTTTCTCCTCATCTAGGTACTGGCGCTGTCAAATCACCCGTTGCTGGAGTACCTCATTCTCCCATAAGTTCAGTTCATTCTGTGGAAAGAAACCGCACCAGGGTTCCTACTCATTCCTCTCGTGGTAGACAATTCTCTTCGTCCAAGCAATCCACCTCCTCTCACAGCTCCAGGACACCTGGGGGTAAAGGAGTACTCACTCACCTTCCTCTTATTTTTTCTTCCCAACTAGCAAACTCAGGTTATTTTTCTCCAATCAGCACTTTCTCATGCTGTAATCTGCAGCTGTGCATCTACAGAAGAAGACAAATAAACTCTTGATTTAGTACACAATCTGTTTTGAATCCTACAATAGACATTTGGATGCTTATCTGTCTCTCTCATTCTGTCTTCTGCTTCTCCTCCTCTCAAAGTCCATGTGTTCTCCATGCTTTCCTGCACATTTGGTGTGTATTTCACACCTTTGCCACAAGCAGCAGTGCATTCTCTGGGGTCAAGATCGTTAACATGATTTACAGTCCCTGTAGCTGGGCAGGTGGGAAGTCTGACCACAGCACTGGCCAGGACACAACAGATTTTACACCAGCCTTCGTAGCCAAGTATTCTGCAGACAGTACTGCCTTTACAGCCATTCTTTTTCTTTCTGTATCTCTTCCTCTGTCAAACACACCCACACACTCCCTAAGGGTAACAGTCGAAAAGAGTAAGAAATATCAAGTGATTTAAATTTATGTTTTAATGTCACAAAAGACAAAAAGTATTCTTTCTTTGACTTTCTTGTTATTTGGTGTTAGCATGTTTGGCTCAGAGACGCAATGCATTTTATAACAGACCCTTTTCTCCCTCAGCAAAAGCAGCCAACGGGGTGCGTCATAAGGGCAATGCTCTCAAACCTCCAGTGCAGTCCAAAGACAAACCCGGTAAAGATAAACAAAGATAATTAGCTTTCAGTGTTCTTCACTAACACAGGAACTGTTATGTCCTGTCCCACACTGTTCAGACTGAGCTGTGCTTTTGTCACAATCCTCTTATGCTCTGTAAATTTCAGCTTGTCTCTGTCTGTGTAACATGTAGCCAGGACGATTTTTTAGTTAGTTTGAGAATCTCTGTCCTAGTAATTTGAAAGGTGAACTTAGTTTGCCCTTTGTTTTGTCCAGTCACATTGTTTTCATTTTGCCAGAAAGGCATAATTAATTAGAGTAGTTGTGTCCATTTCAAGTAGTAACGCAAACCATGTCTAGACCATGTATATTAATGGTGATGTCCAGCTCTATCCTTGTTGTTTGGAGTTGTGAAAAGAGGTGGGGCTTCAGTCCCATGTCACAGCTGGGAAGAGTTATATCTGGAAACTTGGACAGTTTCAAAGGTCTTTAATGAGTCGTAAAATTCTCTGGAAGCATTTTTACAGAAAAGACTAGTTGTTTTGTGTGCCATCCTTCAATCAAGCTCATTGTGACCTTTTTTAATAGAAAAAAGATGAAATCTACACGTTCACCTTTCTGCCATGTTTCTGCCATGAAATAAATGGCATGCAGCTAAATATGCCATGTTTTATTGTACACAAAAGCTTGTACAGAATGTGCTTTTGGTGAAAATGTGAACTAGAGTGTGCCCTTGACAGTTGTATAGAGCTATGGATCAGACTGGCATTTCTTTACTTTATTTTACTTTGCTTGGCAGATGCTTTTATCCAAAGCGGTAGTATAGGCGATATAGTAAGACACTAGTACATAGTGTAAATGTAAATCGAATGTTTTTATGTTAATGTTCTTGCTCCCTTGCAATAAACCCTTCAAAAAAAGGGGTTTTAATTTAAAGTAGCATACCATGGCCATACATGACCTAAAGAGTTTGCTATTATCGCGATCGGTCAAACAGTTAGTCAGAGGGTGTATGGTGTGTATTCTCATCGGCCAACAAGCCTCACTGATTCAGGTTGTCTTGATAACCTCAAACCTTCTGACTCTGGAGTGTACTCTTTGCCAAACATCACTGATTTATGCTGACCAAAGGGAGGTCATCTCCAGGGAGGAAGAAACAAATCCAGAATAAATATTTTTGAAGGGTTTTGGACCAAACAAGGGACACCAAATGTCCACCCTCAAGATAACTAATTGACAATTGGCAAAAGGAGTGGTTTGCTGAAAATCATTTTTTCTAAGCAACTGAGATATTAAAACACTTTGTGTTATGTGTCTATGTCAAGCCTCCCAGAGCTTCTCCGCCTCCTCAATTTAACAGATGATATGATATAACAAAGTTTAATAAAGTCAATGTTTGTTTAAAATCCTAAAATTGTGGCAGCAAAAGAAAACGTTAAGAATGTGAGTTTGTAGCAAAGGTGAATCCATGATAAATCCTTTTTCTTTGTGGTTACTTATGCAGTTTGCTGAAACCAGTTCCTTCCTTCATTGTTCATTATACAGTCCACAATGAAACTGATCTGCTCTCATGGCTTGGCTTGAGCTTTACTTAATTTTAGTTTTTATGTTGTGGAGACTTGGTGGAAATGTAGCTGTTTAAACTGCATCAGATCCAAAAAGGTTTTCACAGGAGGGAAAATCACAATCATACAATAAGGTTGTTGGATCAGGTTCCCTGCTTTCCTGTTTAGAATGTAACTAGGATTGTTAAATTCTTCAGAGTTATTCATCTCGGTTTATAACGGTGAGTAGAGCAGTGTCAAATGTATTAAACGCTCACATGCTTTCTGTTAGTAATATACCATAGCACTGTTCATGGCGCCACTTCAGGTGACATTTCAGCTTCTCACATACAGTATGTGCTTTAGTGTTACTTGTTTGTGCAAGCTAAACTTTTTTCCAGTGTCTGCTCTCCTCAATGTCTTGACTTGACTATCTTTTTTAATGTATCCTTGTCAATAACAACACCTGACGTCACTTTTCTTTTCAATACAATATTCATATTTCAATATTTTGTTTTTCAGTAGTGGTTTTTAATCTGGACTCTTTGTTTCTCATGATTCCCTGCAGTTGTGCGTCCCAATATATCCCCTGTCAACAGGAAACCCAATGTGATGGGAAAACCCAGTGATCATGGTGAGTGCAACAATGGCTGATAAACTGATCGCTGAATACTGCTACACACGTTTGCTGCTTCTTAAGCCACTGGTTCTTAAACCTTTTCTTACATTCTTTCACCTCCTTCCTGCTCCGTTTTTGAGTATTAAACAACATTTTGCATGTTAACTTGTGAGCTTTAAATGCCTTTTTGATGACTCTGGAAGAAAAACAGGTGTATTTATATGAAGTCTGTCTCTCAGGATGAAAGTAAGGAAGATAATTTACTAGGGCTGAACATATTGTCATGTTGTATGTAGTATTCTTATTTACTAGAACACAGTTTACAGTGATCATTGAAATAGGACTTCAAGGATAGTTGTTTATAGCAGTGTCTCTTTAAACTGCCAAATGTTGAAGATACAAAGAAAACAAAGCTCATCTGCTCCATTAAGCATGTACCTGTATTTTGTTGACTTCGACATGATTAATCAGTAAGTATCACATGTTTTCCCCGACCACAATAAATATTGATTTATTTTCTGGATAAATCTCATGAAACTCGGTCTTTGTTGCCTTGTTATCATGGAACCACTGTTGTTTATTAGTTCCACATGAATCTGATTTATTCAGCTTTAGTTCCACAAGAGATTTTTCCACAAGGACAACTTGCATAAAATGTGTACTAATGCACAAGACAATGATTATCTTAAGAATGAGGCTCATCTAAGCACCTTTTTCTTCTTTTTCTCTGAACTTCCTTCCTTTTCTGCACTGTTTACTGTACAAAGCCAGTGCACATGTCTGTGTGTGTGTGCGTGTAAATATGTGCATGTTTCTGAGCATCTGGGCATCCACGTCTCAGTGGATGGATTCTGGCGGACCTTTTTCCCCTTTAAAGAGCACAGGAGATATTACTCAGCAAGATATCTCTGATCTTCCAGCAGCCAGGAAAAAGCCACTGGGCTGCTCAGTGAAGATGGCCAGAGCAGATGGCTTACAACTGTGTGTGACTCTAAATCACATGACAAGACTGAACTGATCTCTCTTCCTGCTTTGTTTTCTCTCTGTCCTCAGACAAACCCTTGGACTTTAAACAAGGAGACAATGAGTCCATCTTGAAGCCATTCCCTCCGATCACAGTCAAACCCAAGGAAGAGCACAGACTAGAGACAACCACCTCTGCCCCAGCAGTGAACAGTACGATTAAAACAACTCTTTGTGTGCTATTTTACACCTTAAGCAAATTTGGGCATGTGTGACAAACATTTTTTTTCCATCTTTTTTCCTCCTAGAAGGTGAATACACAG
Organism: Microctenopoma steveboyesi; assembly: GCA_032359275.1. Taxonomy (NCBI): domain Eukaryota; kingdom Metazoa; phylum Chordata; class Actinopteri; order Anabantiformes; family Anabantidae; genus Microctenopoma; species Microctenopoma steveboyesi. Next base: position 5,716,964 of record JAUMHF010000013.1, read on the forward strand.
GGGCATGTATGTCATCACAATCATTGCTCTCTCCTCTTTCATTTAAAGTATCCCTAGATTTAATGTTGTTGTATTAATAATTCTGCCCTGTTGAAGATATGTTCATCTTGTATTTCGCATATCGATTAATTTTCTGGATAGAGCATCATGGAACCACTGTTGTTTATTAGTTCCACATGAATCAGATTTATTCACCATTAGTTCCAATTCAGAGATTTTTTTCAGGGTTGGGGAAAACCGAGAAAACAAAAGGGGAAGGTTTGATGGGGTCGTCAAGCAAATTACCCACTGGGCCATTCTTTGCGCTTTAAGGGTTAATGCGATCAAATGTATATAAGACTCATTATTACGTTGCCTGGCCACCTGGAAAATGCCAGGTGTGGAAGAGGGGCAGAGCTGCCAGGCACTAACCTCAGCCTATCTTTCTTGTTTGCTTTTCAGTCAGCCGTTTTGACATGAATGAAAATTCCTCAATATTCAGACCCCTGCCTGCGTCAGACGTGGACATCATGGGCAAGAAGCGTTTCGTAGGTAAGAAGTCAGCGCTGTAGTTTTAAAGCCTTCGTTGCAGAATCATGAGCTTTCTACTCAAAACAGTGAAGGATATGTGTCTACATGCGTAAATAATTAACCTCTGTTGTCTATAGCTCCCCACGTGGTCTACAAGACAGATAAAAAGCCAGATGAACCATGCTCCATTACCTCCTCTCTCACCTACTTCCCAGATGAGGAGGGCAGTGATCTGAATGTGACTAGCCCTCCCCGTATACCTCCCTCCAACCTCACTGTAGTTACTGTAGAGGGTTGCCCATCTTTTGTCATTCTTGACTGGGACAAATCTGACAATGAAACCAGAGGTATGTGCTCCGTACAGACCTGACTTTTTTAGCTTGAACTAAAACAGTCAGTATAAAAGCAGGTGATAAAATGGAGCCCTTTTTACACAAAGTGCTCAAAGTATAAAGATTCAAAAGCAACTGGATACTTGGCTACTGAGCAAACAGCTTTGTGCACTCACAGACTTGACACATGTAAAATCCATTATTGTAATTCAAATAAAATATGCTGAAGGGGAGTGTCTGAAGAACAAGAAATGTGCAGCCGACCAAATATTTAGAGTCTGAACTCTGCATTCACATGAAAGAAAAAATTTTTAGAGACTGACAGTTTGGTGGTTTTCTCTGCGCTGTGCTGTGCTTAGCATTCTGGGTACAGATAACTTCAATTTCGGATGCCTTTAAAGTGGCCATGCTAGTTTCATTCTGGGGCTCCATTAATATATGGTTTTATGATTTTCAAGCAGAGAAAAAGTACAACCTGTCTTTTATCTTCTGCGGCTCTGGATGCTGTTTAAGTAAACAGTAGCAGTAAAACATCAGATATATGTGTTTCTGAGATCCATGAAAGTACGATACAAAACAACATCTCTGGTACATATTTTACCTCGCCAGTCCTGCTGCCGATTCCTCCACCCACCCAGGTGAAGTTGGAACAGCCTCGTCCTTCAGCTACAACCTAGCCGAAGATCCTGTTGCATAGAGACTTGTCAGCTGGTGCAGCATGTTGAAAAGAAATTAAGCTTGCTGGTAAAAGGACACTGATATGTTTGCTCTGTTCTCAGAGTATGAGGTTGTGTCCACCACTAAAGGACCGAATGGACAGCAGGTGTCCGTCCTGACAACTAACCAGACACACACGGCAGTGGAGAATCTTAAACCGGAGAGCAGGTACTTACATATTATTTTGTCATACAAATCATATCACAGAAAAAGAGGAAAGACAGTGATCCTTAACTTTTTGCTTTTTGTCTTTAATGTTTCTCTTGGTCAGGTACTGTACACGTGTTAGGAAACAGCCACCAGATTGTCTATACAAACCTTTAGAGGACATTTTATTGTACCTTGTTTGTGCTCATACATCATGCAGTGACTCACATTTGAAGATGGAGTCTGAGGATATCTGGGTGGAGTGGGTCACTGGGTTTATATTTGGTTTTCAGTATCTGGAGTCTCAAAACTTACCAGGATCCTCCCCTGGGCTGGGTTAGCTGGCCCTGGGACTGCTGGGACATCTGTACGCAGAACGAGGAAAAAACATCAGCTTTGTGTGTGTGATTTGAAAATAACTGTGTCCCAGTTGTGGAGGAATTGATAAAAAAGTTAAGTGTGTCTTCTGTTCCCCTTTTGTCCTGACTATTCTTAATGTTTTGCTTATTTAATTTCAGTTACGAGTTCAAAGTGACACCAAGGAATGAGCTGGGAACGGGACCCTCCAGTGAGCCTGTGGCTTTCAGCACAGAATCAGGTATGTTTTATAAACCATCTACTCCACGTCTTAGTAGCAGTTAAACTCTGATGTGTTTGCTCTGTCAGGAGAGACTAATTAGTTATGTCATTGCCACTCTATAATTTGCTAATTGCTTCGAATCTCAGAATGTGAGCTATTAGACAGGCTGATGATTTCAACGTGGCACAGGCTTCTGACCAATTAAGACTCAAGTGTCCATTGAGGCATGTCAGCCACCTGGTGATCTGAGCTCTCTGAATAAGCAGCTGCTGATGGTGGCCCCGAGTTTCTAAATGTATTTGTGTAACACACGGAAGCCCTGCCAGATAAAATAGCAGAGATGGTTTGATGACAACATTAATCACTGGAAATTTCTGTTGTTTGCAGCGGATCCACGAGTCAGCGAATATGTTTCAGGTAGCTATTGTCTTTCTTCTCTTTTCTCAGTCTGGATGGTATTTACACAGATAACATACCGAGCCTTTGCTTCTGCTGATTTCCTCACAGGCAAAGATGCCATCTGGACTCAGTTCCCATTTAAATCTGACGCCTACTCTGAATGCAGTGGAAAGCAGTTTGTGAAAAGAACCTGGTACCGGAAATTTGTAGGCATCCAGCTGTGCAACTCATTGAGATACAAGATCTACCTGAGTGACTCACTCAACGGTAAGAACACCGAAAAGCTTCTGCTTCCTGTATCTATGCTGTTTGCTTTCTATGACAGTAACTTAACTGTAGCTTCGAGGTTTGTTTAAAAGATCTTAAATGTAATTATTGAATGATTGTATATGATACCTGTTGGTCCGGTTGGTAATCCTTCTCCATCCATCTTCCCTCTCTGCAGGGAAGTTCTACAACATCGGGGATCAGACGGGACACGGTGAGGATCACTGTCAGTTTGTAGACTCCTTCCTGGATGGTCGGACCGGAAGCCAGATGTTGGCTGACCAGCTACCAAGCAGGCCAGGTATTTTGTTCATCCATTCATCTTTTATCATTTAAATTGAGATTGCTTGTTGCCAGAATATGAAACTCTACTCCACAATCCGCTGTTGATTACAGTGATTGTCTCTCTGTGCCTCTCCCTACAACTTAAAGCCTCGACAGTCAACTGGAGATAATCAAATTAAAGTGATTTATCTGTAAGGTTCTACTACAAAACAAATATCCATGTATTACGCAGCGCTGCCCAAAAAAATCCAATCCAGTGATAACATCAGGATAGAATGACAGGATACCATCAGTACATATTCCAACTGGTTCCGATACGATGCTCCCTACAAAAACCTGTGAAACTAAACGTAAATCAGACGTCTCAAGTATTAACTAGTGAATTCATATTTGCTTCACTAAATGGGAAAAATTGAACTTGTGAGTTTCCTGTTCAAACAAACAAATAAATTGTCCTTTCATTGTCTTTGTACCAGGATTCTTCAGAGCGCTGAGACAGGAACCTGTCCACTTTGGAGACATAGGAGGAAAGTCACACGTTACCTATGTAGGCTGGTACGAGTGTGGCACACCCATACCTGGGAAGTGGTAAGACCCTACAGAGCTGGGGAGGAGGATGACTACCTTGTTAGTGAGGAAGATACCTGTATCTGTCTGGAGGGAGGTGGGCCTTTCTTTCACGTTACAGTGAACACTGTAGATGGGTCTGTCCGTCTGAACGTATCCCCCAGGTGTGAACCTCTTCATAGGAATTATTAGGTGTCACAAAACTCTCTCCGGTGCATTTTTAAATTTGGTTCAAATTTCTCTATTTATCAATAATTTCACAACAGACGGAAGAATGCAGGAGTTTACGTGACTTAAATGTTGAACTTCCAGTAATCACAGAAGATTTGGGAAGCTGGCTCCCAAAGTGTAATAACGTGTATGATATTATTTATCAAGGGATATTCTGAATATTATTATTGTTGGGCCTTTGACATAGTTGAAAAAGTTGTTCCCAGTACTTGCATGTCAGTGAGAATTAACACTGGTCATTTGTATACAGAAAGATGCTAATCATACTTTGATTGTACATTGGGACTTCGATAAATACAGACATGCAGAATTGAACTTCTGAGGGATTAGACGTTTATTCATATATGTATATGGTGTAAAATACAGTATGTAATACCATGGACAGTTTGATGCATTCAGGTAAAACAACTTTAGCCGAATTGTGGGTCTGTTCTGAGAAAGTCAAAGCTCGAGCTTGGTTTCTGAAGAGCTACGTGGAAAATAAAGCGTTTTGTGTTTTAATGTCCTTACAGGCCTGAATTTTAAGAATAAATTATATAAAAATATAAGTAGACTGAACATTGTGGGAATGGCATGAGCTCATGTCATAATTTATGTTGTGTACATTCAAGACGTGCTTTAAATTGTACATAAAGCTTTAAATACTTGAGAAATTGCCAGTTTTCACCTATTATTACTGCAGTTGGTTTTGATCCACCATGTATGTTTTCAGCAATAAATCTTGTTTTTCTAATTAAAGACGGTACTTGGCATTTGTTCTTTAATAAATGACAAATGATCCATCGATTACCAACAGTTACAGTTAAGCTCCAGTTAAACTGATCCTCTCAATTGTACAGTGATAACTAATGACACAAGTATGTAGTGAGGCTGTGTAGGAGTTAAATCCAGCTGTGTGCACCTGTACTTTGTTTTTAAGCATAAACTGGATGGAAACCACAGAATACAACTCCAAAGCTGTACATTAGATTGACTCAAAGCCCCGATATCAATATCATAGAGGTCGGACTCATTTAAACGCCAGTTTTGCACAGGCTGGCTGAAGTGCAACTAAACAGACATCTTGAATATTAAAACTAAATTATATTTAATAAACCAATTCCTCTCATTTAATGAGGCAGTTTGACACGAAAGACCAACCACATACTCCCATGTCATGTTCCAGCCAACCACAACCCACAGGCAGAGAAAGAAAATACGAATACCAGCATTACCACTGTTTTCCTAATCTGGGTGTGGAAGAGTGAAGCCAAACTCAACAGAGACGTGAACTCAGAAACCACAAGGGGAAAGTGTGTTTTAAGAGAGAGAGAGAGACAACACGACAAGACAGAGCCAAGAGAAAAATACTATCAAAACAAAAAGATAAAAAGGACTCTAGCTGGATCGTGATCATTTATTAGGTTGAAGAAAAAAATGTTACAGTTTATACATAAACTACTAATATCACTTAAAGGTGGAATTTCATTTGATATATTAGTAAAAACCAGTAATAAGGAAAAGAGGAATCGCAAGCTTTACTGAAGGTGATAAGATGAACAGAAGAGGCCTCCTGACAGGGAACTACACTCTTCATAAACCATCACTCAGCTAGTGTTCCCAACTTAGGGCAGTTTCATTGATACATCATTAATACCAACACGGTGGTGGAACTGATCAAACAGACAAAATAAAACAACAAATGGGCAACTTCTCATTTAGATAGTGTCTTCTAAATGCACCTATGCACGCTAAGCCCAACACACCCGGTTGAGATATACAACACAAATGCAGAATGTGGATGCTGATCTCACTCACAACATGAAGTGAAAAGAACAAGAAAGAGTTTGTGCAACAGCCTGTTTTGGTCACGCAGGTGTGTGCATACAGACATTTTTACTGACAGACAGGAGGGTAGAACAGACTGTGATGGTGACAGAAAACGAAACATAGCAAGAAGAAATAACAAAACACACAGCAGGGTCAGAACAGAATGGTGTGTTGGAGAGACAGCATACAAACACTAACCACCAGACTGAGGGGCGGGGGTGTCGCTTGTTTCATATCAATATTGAAAGGGGGGAGGGGCAGAGCAGTAAATTATGTTTCCTGCACCTACTCCAAACTGCTGGAGCCACATATAGGAGAGCGGTTTAGGGTGTGTGAGAATTGAAAGTATCCACTCTCCTTCTTTACCGGTATCCAGGGCCTGGCTGAGTGTAGCCCTGACCGTAAGGGGGGCGGTTGCGGGCGTACGGGTTAGCAGCTCCCGGAGGAGGGGTGACTGTGCTGCCTGGAGGGGGGGTGTATCCTGGGCGGGGCTGGTATCCTGAGGCAGGCTGGGAACTGGGTGGCATGCTGTAGTTGGCAGGCTGAGAGGCCTGGGAGGTATAGTTTTGGGGAGCGAAGGCTCCTGGTGGATACTGCTGAGCTCCCTGAGATGGATGGGGCTGCTGCTGGCCACCCTGAAAGCCTGGGGCTGAAGTTGGACCTGGGGCGGGAGCCTGGGAGGAGGGAGGTGTGTAGTTCTGAAACTGTTGCTGCTGTGGCTGTGGAGGGCCAGGCTGAGGGGCTCCCGGCTGAGGGCTATATCCAGCTAAAGGAGGGAGGGAGAGTCTCTTTTATTTCCTCCAGAGAGAAAGGTGCAACCTTACAACACAACAAAGCGGCTTTTCTTGTGAAATGCTGACAGTGTCTCGTCTTACCAGGGTACTGCATGCCATACTGCTGCTGTGGTGGGGCACCTGGTTGCTGGGGTGGGTATCCTCCTGGAGCCTGGTACTGCTGGTACACCTGACCTAAAGAAACAAGAGCAAGTAGTATCAGCACATCAGAACCAGACAAAATTAGATGCCCAACATTTATTTCATAGTACATTTATCACTTCTTATCCAGATGCACTTTAATACACCTTGATTATAACAACCTGCGTTTTCTCTCACCATAAGCTAAGCCAGCCAGTTCAACGCTACTAAAACATCCAAAATGTACACTTTGAGGGCAAAGATCAATCTAATCTGTTAAACCACAAAATACACTAAGTAACTGAATACTGCTAACGCTACAACTGTGATACTAAAAGCTCAGTAACCATCAGCACCACCTCAACAACATGCAGGTGCTTGTGTAGATGTAAACATACATGAGCTGTGCATTGCCTGGTAGCTCAATAGGTTAAGTGTTGCAGGTCCAAAACACCCCACCATGTGTGTCCTTGAGCCAGACACCCATCACCAGCTACTTGTAGGTCGCTTTGGATAAAACCGTCCGCCATGCAAAGTAAAGTAAAGACGATTGCAAACCCACTGATGCCGACATGTGTCCGCTACACAGACATGAACCCTGTGAGGACATTATTTCTTATCTGCTGTTTGAGACATCACTCTCTGTGACAACCTACTGCATTTTCATACACATACATGCTCACATACACAAAATATACATACTTGAGTCCATGTGTATTTTAGTTCCAAGAATATGGCAGCTTTTCTTGCTTGTTATTTTTTCTTGTGTATCTAGTTTCCCACTTAATGCCTGAGTCTTAAGCAAACCTGCACATACTTGGCAAACTCGTGTTCTCCATTAACAAGGCCTTACTCCCTAATCTCCTGCTTGGCTCATGATTTGGAGTGACGACATGAAAAGCATAATGAAAGAGTTACCGAGGTTCACTGATTTTGCATGTGCTGGTAAAACTGGTGCCGAATCAGTTAAAGTTACTTATCTTGCAGCCGGAGAACAAACAACTGTATGTCGGAGCATTTAGGTGCATATTTGATGTATGGTGCAAGCAGTGAAAGCTCAATGTACTTGTTGTCAGATACTTAATTTGAGGGGAAATACTTTTTTTAATACGCTCTGAAGTGATGTCGCAACATCTGTTATCTCACTGACATCACCTTAGACATGAACACTGAGCTCTTTATTGTGTCATGAGGCATGTGTGCGCGTTTGCCTTTTTTCCCCTGTTCTCCTTGAACTGTAATCCATCATGAGTGTTATGTAAGAGTGATGGATGGGTGCATGGTTGTTAGACCACTCTGGCTAGGGAAATCTTTCCTCTCCAGTGAAGCCAAGAGGTCAGTCATTAGGGACGAAGACATGCCTGGAGACAGGCAGCGAAGACAGCGAAGCATTGCTCCAAGAGAAAACCCCAGGCTGGAAGAATGATGTTCACTGGAACAATGCGGAGTCTGGCTTTAGTTCTGGTGAACTCTGTGCATGCCTCAAGAAGGAGTCATGAGAACATGGTCCTAGTTTGAATAAACAATTCACACCAAACACATGTCTGCTCATCCGATAAAGAGCCTCGCACAAAATGTCTGAGGAGGCCACATGAGCCGTATACGTTTACTGTTCTGTTCTTTGTTGCACAAATGTAAGTTATTACCAGAAGTCTATGGCCTATGAATCTCCTTGAGCTTACATTTAAAGTGAGTTTAAGGCTACTTTGTACACATGCGCAAATAGCGTCAGATGACACGTGTGACATCATACATTCTCATGCATAACCGGCTTGTACTGAATCGAAGTGGTCATATTGGCAAATAGTCTGCAACCATAGATGCGAACAGCGGGAGGCCAAAGGATGAAGAAAGGCTTAAAAAAGCTGGGCTAGTTATGCGTCTGTGTGCAAACCATCTGCAGCCTTGGAATTAGGAGAAGAGATTAAGGAAAACTGTAACAGAAGTAGTAATGATGCTTTACTGATCTCAGTGGCATACCATCTTATAAACCTGTCTGTCTTGTTTCATAGCTCACATAAAACAACTAAATAGCCTATTTAATCTCAATAGTATTATTTTTTACAAGCTACCTGACCCAAATACTCAAAATACCTATTAGAAAATAGCAATGCTACAACAATGCTATTCTTAAAATCCAGCCCTGATCAGCTTGATGCATTTCTTTTATCCTCAATCACATGTTTCTAGTGTCATCATACACACCGTGGTGGTGGGACTTTTGGCCCCGTGCATTTTGCTAACTGTACCTGGTAGTGTATTGACTTTAACTTGCAACCCTAATGACAAAAATAAATAACAAGAACTGGCACACAACCGTCACAGAGAAGGAGATACACAGCACAGGTCTTTAAACTATTCCTCAGCAAGTTCAATAAAAACATGTCTTTTCATCCTCGCAGTCAGATACACCAGGCTGCAAAAGTTCTACACATGGCTTCACATTATGATGAATATCAAACCATTTAAGGCTACCTACTGTTTTTCTCTGGCCCCTGTGTTGTGGAAGGAAAAAGAAAAAGGTTTCGATGTTTTTGTTGAGCTGTGTCCAACCTGATGCAAAGCTGAATTACCCCATGACGCAGCAGGTCTTCTTTCTGGTCCAACTAAACTCCTACTGAGCCCTGTGGAACGGCCCTGCAAAGCTGCCCATTCAAACCACAAACACCACCGTGTGGGCTAATGTTCAGGGCTGCAGGTGTGCTCAGCTCACAGAGAGAAAGTTACAACTCTCAAAGGGTGCAACGTGAGGCATCTTTTTTTTGCTCCAGTGGCCTCAGTTTTCCTCTGTGCCAAACTATAAGCTGAAAACAAGCCGAACTGCTGAGTGAAATGTGGTAAACACTACAAAGGTCTTCACCTCTCTGGCTGCACCTGCCTGGGCTCTTCTTTACAAAAAGCCAGAGAAGCCTAGCCATAGAAATGGATGTGGTTGGTCGACACAAAAGACCTCCCTCCACTTCCTCTGTGCTTTTTATTTTTGCCAACATTCATTAATTTATCTCTTTCTAGGCCTCAGGCTTTGTCCACTCTAAAGGCCACACAAAACTAGGTTGGGGTTTCCTCTTCTGCCAATTCCATAGATACTGGGTTGATTAAGGCTCTACAGTGGTGGTATTCCTTTAGTTAATACATTCCCAATGAAAATGCAACACGTTAAAACTCACTAAAGAGAGAGTCACATTTTGGTGCTACTCTAGTGGAACAGGACTGCAGCATAAAGTGTATTTGTTTAATCACCCACAGTACAGGGTCTGTGAGTCCCTGTGGACCCACATAAACATGTTCCTGACTCAGAGCGTGTGTATACAGTGTGTTTGACATGCATGAGTCTCACCATCCATGCCAGCTGGGGGTCCCTGTTGTACCCCAGGGTAGGGAGCCTGTGGTTGTGGGGGCACTCCTGGTTGTGGCGCTGCAGATGAGGCGGAGGCAATGCTGTCAGGGGTTCCGGAGCGCTCCTCTGGTGCAACTGTGGGGGGACCTACTCAAACAGCAGAGACATGCAGTGATGATATAAAAGCCATGACAAACATGCACTGAAACGACAGACATTCTTCTAAAATACCTTGGGCCTGGTCCTCGCTCAGGCCAAAAGCAGAGATGACATTCTTGTTGACCTCATCCTGGTTTTTAAGTGGGTCAAAGGCCGACATGCTAGCTGCACTGACTGGAGTGGCCTGTTTCACTGTGGTGTCTGCTGCCACAACTTTGCCTTCACGTCCATCCACTGATTCTTGAAATAAAGCCAGACAAATGTTTAAAAACAAGAAAATAAAATGTGGCTAGAATGAAAAGCAACATCCAGCACAAAAAGGATATAAACAGACACCTGTCTGGGAGGGCAGGGTAGCACAATAAAACTGGACAGAAACAGTATGTGCACTATATTATATAGTCTTTAAATCCAGACAAGACTTCATATGAAAAATAGCTTATTAAAATCTAACAAACAATGACTTAAGTCCTATAAAGTGTCTCTGTCTGGTGCCAGTGTCAGTGTGGGACACAGAGCTTACAATTCTGGCAGCAAGCATGTGGAATATGTGTGTTACTTGTTAAGGAGGCTGTGCAAGTCCTATTAGCGGGGCTAAGGATTCAAACAGACATGACTTGAACAAAAATCAAATCACCAGGCCTGTGTGCACATCTGTCAGTATGTAATGGGGTAAAATGATTGTTGTGTATCAAACAAATGTATCTTTTGTATAGTACATAAGCACATGTTACTGCAACGTGAATGCTCAGGTGTCACAATATATAGCTAATACATAGATATCATAACATTCCAGCTAAAAGCAGTTGTGCATGTGTGTTAGAGTACTTACCACTCTCTGGTGCTGTAGCAGCCAGACCACGCTCTGTGGGGGGTTCCAGGCTATCCAAGAGATTGTTGACTTTATTCCTGAGCTCGATGAGCTCTCTGCGCAGGTATTTGACCTGACTAGACTCCAAAGGCCGTGGCTGACCATTCACTGCAGAAAGATAGAAGACTGGTGAATTGATAAAACCATGATAATTGAGGTATGTGCCTGTCTCTATATTTGCACAGGTGACGTGTGTTGGAGGATGACAGAGTTTTGACTCTTTTATATAGAATACATTTGTCCAACACAAACAAATCCAGTGTATTGCCATTCTGACAAGAAACATTGTAAACAATTAGAACGATGACGATGTGACACAAAAAATACACTATACACACTACAAGTCAGATATCACAGCTAGCAAACACTTTCTAAACAGCTAAGAATCTTTGTAATCCTGATTCAGGAGGTTTTATCCACTCATCCTTCAATTCAGGTTCAGAAACATATGTGCAGGTTATAAATGATGACTAGTCCAAATTCAGTCAGTGCATTACTCTGTACCTGAGATTACAGGGATCATCTCTTTTGTGTCTGATTTCACAACAGCCGGACTGACAGAGGCACAGTGAGCTTAAGCACTGTCACCACACCCTGCCAGCCAGGCATGTAAGTAAGTAATGAGAGCAGACGACATGTGGGCAGGCACCAGTTTGCCACCCAGCCTTAATGTAATGATTTTACTTAACATGACGACATGCTGTAGGAGCCAATCTAAATAATGTGTTTACTTAATTAAATTTAAAAAATATATCAAATGTCCCTTTATACACAGCCCATCTACAAGAAAAACAAAAACGTCTTTCCAACCATCAGCCCAACATGACAGGCATCCAATAGATCACAATCACTTTCAACTTTCCAAGTACAAATTGACAGAGAAGCAGAATTTCTATTGCCAAAGAATGAATGCAGGAATACAGATTGCAAACATTCCTTTCTCACACAGTTTTCCTGTTTGAGTGGATAATGCTGAACAGAGACGAATGCAGTCATGAGATACGACACTGAAACTCGGCTGCCATGAGACTTGCTCACTTGGGTCTCCACACATGTCTGAGGATATCATTTCCACGTGAGGTTACGCCATGTGATGTTGAGCCAGGACTCAGTTTTCCTTGGAAGGTGGTAAAAATACTTGTTTTAAAAGTAGAAAAAAATATATGTAGCAGCTCTGTGGCTGATAACAGAATAGAAGGACACACTTTGAGCAGAGCACAGAAAAGACTGTCCACCACCTAAACACAGGGTCTTAATGCTCTGAAAAGTTATATTTAGAGGAAACAGAGTAAGTTAGAAACAAAGACGCGTCATATAGAAACAGCCTTCTAGGGCATATAAGTGAACACATCAGGTTGTATTTTGACATGTCCAGATTAGAACCACTCTGCTACCAGCGGCCTGGTAGCAGAGTGGTTAAGGCAGAAGGCTGGGAAGAGCCCCGGGTTCGATTCCCAGCTGAGGCACCCAGCCCGTCCCCCCTCACCAGGTGTGTCCCTGAGCGAGACACCCAGCGCTGGCTCCCCGAGCGCCTCCTGTGGCTGCTCACTGCTCCCCCCAGGGGGGGATGGGTCAAATGCAGAGAAGAAATTTTGTTGTAACATGTAAAAATGTATTCAATGACAATAAAATGAGTTCTTCTTCTTCTTCTTCTTCTTCTTCTAGAATCATATGGCCTTTTATGGGCATGTATGTTTGTAGTGACTTAAGAAATCAACCCTATACAGCATATCTGACCAGTACAATTCAATTAATAATGTGTATCATACTTTAACATATTAGTTATGTACCTTCTAGACGTGGGCAGTCTGGCCAATTGATCATGTTGCATTTGATGTAATCAGAATTTCAATTGTGAGCCGTTTAATTTTTAAATGTCTTCTACATTACAGCCAGACGGATTAGTAATAGTCTGACCTATTTAATGAATTACTGTATATCAGGCAATATCATGAGACATAAGTTATTTTAGAGTCTAGCAGTCGCCACTAAGAAAACAAGTAACTTAGATTTATTTTTTGGGACACTGGAGTCCATTAATGGAAAGAAACAATATGATCCAGGGGTGCTCAGTATACTATAGTAAAAATCAATATACCGTATTAATCAGAAGAGAAATAGAACAACATTAATTAGACATATTTTTAAATATACTAATAAACACACTAATTTGTCTAAACACTACTCGTGTAGACAAAGATGGGTTACGAAGTGAGTTGTGTCACAGTTGAAACCTGTTTCTTTGCCAATTCAAAGAGAGCACACACCCAACAACAGTTTGATTTAAGTCTTGGAATTAATGTTAGGTAGCGAGAGCTGTTTAGACCTGCTGTTTAACATTGTATTCAGCAACAACAATAATTAACAGCAGCTTAAATTGGAAAGCAGGCCTTAAACTGGCATTTTAGGGCACTGTTGTTTTCAGGAATGTCGTTCATTTTATGACCTACAACTGAAGTCACATTGCTTGACTGTGGCTGCTTTCCTGGGCTGGGACATATGGTACATAGAGACTAAAAACCAGTGTAACTGGGACAGTTGTTCTAGGTCTCCCACATTGTTTGCTAAAACAGTGACTGATGATTCATTTACAAAGTAGTGCAGACAAACTTCATTTAGGCCTGTTGTGTGAAACATGAACTGAACTGCCCTCCAGTGGCGAGCGGCTGGAACAACTGATCTTGGACTGCAGCTTTATTTTCCAGCACGTAATGCTGCTGCCATCATCTACACCCTTGGTGTTTGTTTTCCAAGGCAAACTCTACTCTCATGACCTTGTATCTATGAAGAGAACAACAGAAACTAAATGCTTTATCATCTTACCAAATAAAGTCAGTTTGAGTATTCTACTGCACTGGATGGCAAAGGAGAGGTCAGAGCTGTCAAAGATGGTGATAAGGTCATCGTCTATAAAAAGAGAAAAGAGACGTTTGTTATGAATCAGTGGATGGCAAATAGTCTCTTCTAAAGGTATATTAAAAAAGTAAAACAAAACTAAATTGTCCCCATACTGTGAATTGATCAAGAAGTAAATGTAAGTCTCACAAGCTATCCACTTGTTTATAATAACCTGTCTTAGAAAAAATGTAATGTCAACATTTGGACTCTTGAGAGCAATTAGAAAAAAAAGTCTGTGACCTCACTCACCTTCATCTTTGTATTTGATGGTAACCTCATCATTACTCTGCAGCTTGCCCCTGAAGACACGCTGCATCATCAGCACCAGCTCATCATAAGTTATGTCTTCATTATGGATAGGAATACGTCTGATGTCGTCGCCCAACTGAGCTTTGATGATCAGCTTCCCACTCAGGTCCAGCTGGCCATTCATGGTGCCGTCCGACCTGTTATGCTCCCACTATTTAAGAGAATCACAGGACAGCTTGTTTTAAAAACAACCATCTGCGATATACCCCGTTTCCCGTCTGGTTTTCTCAATGTCAATTAAAGTCCATATTATTTTTATCATGATGCATGATCAATATTCTAGGTAAGGAAATCCTAGAAAGTGGATTCTGTTCATCTGAACTACGTTTATTTTAGTGGGAGGTAGTCTTGAAATAAATCGTATTATTTTTAGTTATTAAGTATATTGAAATAAGCAAAGACTGAACTGGACTACAGTCATATGACAATATATCATGTGGGAAATTAAACCAGCCCAACTGATAAAACATGCTGTTTTCAAGTAATAGAAATATTCATATTGCAATTTCATTGAACACCCCCCCCCAAATTTGCCAGCTCTAGTGGTTCATAGACTGCAAATGTCCATGATGTACTACTTTCCTGTTGAATGGACACTAAAGTGCCAAGTAACCCCCCCCCCCCCCTTAATGGCTTTTTAAATTAATTTGCTGCATTACTTCTTTATGTTGTACAGACATGCATGCTCAATCATCACACATTATATGAAATGAAAAAACATTCAAGTGCACATATTATTATAGTCCAACTGAGGTAAGACTAAATGGGTTAAGAGATCATGGGGGAAAGTGGTTGCCATTAAAGTTGTTACAATGGATACACTGTAATTTATGGTAATTATCTTTGTTAAAACTACCTTGACAATTACAAAGGGAAGAATGTCATGCTACTATAAATATTTGATCAAGAATGTCTCTGTGACAATATAACACAGTTTACTTTAAGTCTAAGGGTCAAACATCAACCTGTGAGGTGGCAAATACTACTCTGTGCTATTGGAGATCTTTGACCCAGATATCAATCAGTCTGATAAAACAATGCAAGCTTTAAACCACAGTGAAAGGGCGATGACATCATTTGTATGGATCTCACAGATTATGTTTGTTATGCAGAAACTGCGTTGAAACTGTATACTTAAATCCATTCAGTCATGTTATCACAGTTGGTTAAAAAGTGACATTTACTCACGCACACTGCACCTCATAAGCTTGACTGAAAAATATATTTCCTACTCTGAATTCAATTCCAGATCATGCTCCGGCTTTATCTGTCCGAAACAGATGAATAATTAGCTGGATGCTAGGGATTGAGTGGTAGCTAACCTTTAGCTTCCAGTTTCAATAACAATAAACTCACCCCTACTCTGATAGCCTCTACTACATTTAAGTTTGGTGCACTGTGATAAAATATATAAAACGTCACTGAATTGTAAGTTAGCTTGACACTGACAGTGACGACGCTTAAACGCAAAGTCATCTGTCAGGGGCCCATTAACAGCAGTTCATTGCTGACGGCTATCGTTTGCCAAGATGTTTCAACACTGCCGTATACTAGGTGTAAATAAATTCTGCGTTTAAACCAACAATAACAGCTACAAAATTTCCTTTGTGCCTAACTTACAGTTAAACGAATTTCCGTTAACCAGTCTGCTATAATTTCACCTTTTAGCAGTCGCTCCGGTACAGGGGCTTCCCAACTTATAGCAAATTTAGCTGCCTTTAACAGCCATTCGCAGCTACGTAGACCAACATATTGTTACCTTGGTAATGTCTAAAAGTCTCATTCTTTTACAGAAGAATAGATTTGTTGGTCTTTTGTATGTAACTTTATACAAACCTTTCATGACACCTGTTTGGGCGAGCTAACCTTAGCTCATTATATTAGCAAGCTATGGGTAACTTAGAGTTAGCTTGCTAGCTACAAACACAGCAAACAGTGACAGCTTAGAAATGAGATATGTGATAAAAACTACACTATAGTGCAGTTGGGCCACAAACGAATAAATGTATTCACCTTAATCAGACGACTTGACCACGCTGTATTTCACAGTTTTCCCCAAACCGTGAAAATGAAAGGTGTTAGCTAACCTAGCTAGATCCGGGCCAACAACAGGAAGCGTCCTCCAGACCGTCAACGTCAACCAGTACGTGGCACTCACCTCGCGCAGGCGCAGGTCATCACACCAAAGTGCGTTGTGGTTCACTCACCTGATTGTAAAGATGAGCCAACGACACATTTAAAGTTAAATACCATATTTTATTCTTATTTGGTTTACACTGCATAGGTTTGTTATATACACAGCCATAATAGCCAGACTTTCTTGTGTTGAATGAAAACAGATCACATATTGAGGAAATGGAAAGATCATGACAGGTAGACATACTAAAGGAGACATCAACATGTCAGCACATATGTAGCAAAAGAAAACTACTACTCCCTTTACCACATACAGTTACAATTTCTTAGCCAAATATACATTACTATGCAAAGGTTTTAGGCAGTAAAAGCAAAACGAGGATTATCTCATATGTACTGTCATCAATAGCTTCAATTATCAATTAACTACACAGAAAGTGTAAATAGAAAAGACTGACTGTGTGATGGTTATGTAATCTTTGGGATCCATACCATCTATTACTCTTTGTTCTTGATGCTGAATACAATTCTTTGACTCTAGTTGGATAGTATCACTTGTGTACTAGTCAGGCTACAGAATAATTTGGAACCGATCAGTTATCTCCTTATTGAATATGACTAATGATTAAAATGACCAGTACTTCACACATTGGAACAGTTAGTGTCTTCACCTCTCTATATGTATCTATATGTAAATGTATCAATGTTTCTACATTTATTTTATTCAAACCATGGTCACTTTAACAAGGGTGACAACAATGTCCTGGTCATAATGACTTTGGTATTCATTTGAGGGAAAGTAATAGTTCACTCTCAGTGAAGAAGATGCAAGATGCTTAATTCATATATTCATGGATGCTGCTTTGATGCCACTTGAGAATGTTTTTGCTAAAGAACAAAAAAGGACAAAAATAATATCCTTCATACAGTAAATTGTACAATTTGTACAATTTGTGCAATTATATTTTGCACCTAGTGTAGCTGCCCCGGAGCAATGGTTTCTAAAACATAATCTTACATAAAATGACAGTCGAATAATACATGAATTAGATGTGCAAAAATTATACAACTTTGCCCAGTTACAGCTTTCATCACTCAGTTATTTCTTCTTCTTCTCCTGAGTGGCATTGAACCATGAGTCTAACAACTTTTTCATGTAATATAACTGCCAGGCGTGAACTTGAACAGCAACCACCATGATGAGGTACATAACAGTCACTGCAGAGAAGCCAAAAATGAAGCGATAGGCTTTTCCATGCCGGTAGAGCTGTTGTGCCACAGGAAACATCTCCATTCCACCATAAATAAGAGGCGCAACTGAGAACAGTCCTGAGCTGATCATAGATATAACCAGGTAACTGATATTGTTCTTTGGTAGTGACAAGCTGCTGCAGAGCAGAGGGAGGAGGCTGAGCAGGTAGGGGTACTCCCACTGGTATGGCATGCACACTGTGTCATGTGACACCAGGTTAAAGTGGCTGACCATCAGCTGTGCTGCCACCAGGAGCCAAATGAAAAGGTGGACCAAGTTTAACTTTCGCACCTCTGACTTCAGAGACGCGCTGCAAAAAATAAAGTATATATTCAGAGTGTGATAGTTATAAATGCAGATTCTGTTATTTCAAGAGAGCATTTACATTTAATCAGAAAAAGATTTAGTTTACTTGCCTCATTTGGTAATGTGGAGCAACCCTTTCTCTGTGTTTGATGTCACTTCCATTGACACCAGCGGATCTGGGACTTACGCGGGATGTCATGTTGAGAGGTACCTAGCACATAACAAATCCATTTTCAGAAGCCAAAATTAAAAAAAAAAAACAGGGCTGCAACATACTACATAAAAAAGTATCAAATGGTGATATGGTGACCAAAATGGTCTATATCAGTTAATATTAATAAATGTCCACCCCCATGTTGTCTTCCAAGTGGTTGTTTAGTTTTATGCTTATTATTTTTTCAAGTTCAAAACCAAAAGATACAGAAAATATTTATGATATTTGATTTGTCATCACATAATACATCTAGCAGCAAATCACCCCCAAACGCAAGAACTAGGTAATCTTTATAGTCTTTCCTTTATAATGCGTGTGTTTTTTTTCCGTCTGTCAATCAACATATCTATAGATTAATAATCTACGGGCACACCTTAATCTATTTGATAATATATGAAAACTGGGATACAATAGGATGCTATCAGTTGGGAGAGGTAAAATACAATTACGTAAAAACCATAAGAACACGAACGTTATCAACATTTCTAATTTTTGGCAGATTAGAAGTGATACCGTTCCGGTCTGTGGCAGGTTAGCCCGTTAGCCCGTTAGCTGCGGTTGCTAAATAAAGCTAATCTAATCTAACATCCCAGCATTTCCCGTACACTAATACGTACCGTACGTTTGGGCTAGCGTCGTTTACCATTAACAACGAGCACACAGTGTGGTATCAAGTTAAATTTAGGTTATAAACACTGCTTACGTGTCTCCTTTCCTCTTCTCCACCTCGTCGATAAAGATAGGAGCAACAAAAGATGTGATCAATGGATGTTGCCAACAGCTGCACGCATGCGCACAGTCTCCTTCCAGAAAGACCGTCCCACCGCAGCATCAGCATCTCTCCTCGCTGCTGTAACCACGATTGTGGACCGCTCGATAATGTGACCCCAAAACCCAGTCACTAGTTATATAGTATATAGGGTTATAAGATATTTGAACACATTAAATCTTCAATATAATTGTTTTATTGTAAAAACCGTTTTATTTTAAAGATAAAGATGGACACTCCAAATACTGATTTGCTTTGTGTTGTCAGCCATAATTTTATCTGGACCTGTATTTGCAGTGAGGTGATTTGAGTAAACACATTGACTGAGATGATAGACATCTAGATTCAAAACTGTGCAAGACAAGTTCTCATTATTAAGTAGTAGTGGCACCTATCTTATTCACGTAATGAAGAGTGTGCATGTGTGTGTGCGTGGAGGGGTTATTAGAGACACCTCTTATTATAATGTACTCCAGTAGTAGTAGTAGTAGTAGTAGTAGTAGTAGTAGTATTATGTGAGGTTTACTTTTTGTTTGCTTATATTCAAATATTAGTAAACAAGCATGGTTTTATTAAATGTTTTTATTTAGAAAAACAACAGACAGACAATAACAAACATAAAGACACAAATTATTTGATTACAGTGACAATAATAATTAGCACCATGGTTAAAAGGAGAAATAAACATTTATTTTTCCTTAAAAAATTGTCATATTTAATTTCCTTTTCTGGTGTGTAGGTGTAGTGAAAATAATAAATTATTGGCATAATACTGGTGTATTGCTGCAAAATTCAACAGCTGTATACCTTGAGTCAAGGTGACTGACTAAACTACTTAATAAAACCAACTAAAAAGCCACCATTGTTTCATTAGAAAAGCATATTCCTCAGTTTGACACCTTCTTACATACAACATATTACCAACTGAAGATGCACTATGTATGATGTTCTAATTTGACTAACTTTTATAATACATTACATGATGCAATCAATAGATTTTTAATTTACCATAATAAGGATACACTGGGATAATTTTTCACTTTGAAATTTTGTTTTTCATAAGGACTGACTCCAACACTGCTTAAGCCATAACAAATAACAAACAGACAAGGCGACATTTAAGATAAAGCATTATGGTCTTGAATTTTCTATTATGGGCATCAAAACAGTATAGTGTATAGAGTGGTTTTCATAGTTCCAAAATGGTGTTATGTCTGACCTTTGTGTTTTTCACAAAGATAGTTTCTTGACAGCACTAATCCATAAACCTATACATAAACATTAAAAACAAAATTAATAATTAATTCTTTCAGTCTTGCTCATGGGAGCTATTGTCAGTCAGTGACACACTTGCTCAGGCACCACTTAATCTGAGTGATTATTTAATTTTAACAATTAATCTTAATTTCCATGCTCCTACAGGTGAATACATTCCCATTAATGGTAAAATGACAATAACAGCTTTTTTGTCAATCTTCTGAGGAGCCTCTGATTAGTCTGAAAACCAGAATTAGAGTGTAGACAATTAAAAAAGTCAATTTACATTCTTCCACTTAATTTAGAGCAAAATCTATATTTTACCAAGCATGCAAAAATAACTTTCGTACCAAACTGTCTTCATGTTTGCTACTGTCCTTCACATTCTTCGCCACATGTTGTAGCTGCCAGGTTTAAGGTGGTGCAGGAGCAAAATTATACACTTTATTTTCTTTTATTTCCTTCACATGTTTTACCTAAAAATACTTGGCACTCTTACTGGTGTTTACATCTGGAGCCTTCTTTCATGGGTTGTTTTTTTATGTTTTTCTACATTTCTTAATCAAAGCTGCACCAAGAAAATAATGTTTTGGTCTTGGTCTCATCAGACATACAAGGATTTACAGTATGAAAGCTGCTGTATATACAGACTGCCATCCTTTTTATTTTCCATGATACCCCAGTTTGTCGACTTTACATTAAAACACTGCTCAGTCTAAGGTAATTATTTGTCATGTTTTATATTTTACAAAAATATTCTCCTAGTTTTGCCTTACATTATGTGGTTTTACATTGGATATAACAAGTACCCAGAAAAGGAGGAGTGCACATACTGCCCAGCATAAAGTCCTGAGGCCTGATCTGAGGGCAGCTGAATATGCACAGTGTCCCCAGGTTGGAGGGGTAATACTGCACTTCCTGATGCTTGGTCTAGGAAACCCTTTTTGTATTCATCATATGTATACATCACTGGCTCATTGTTCCTCATTAAAGCAACCCATACATTTGCTCCTTTGCAGTGGATGTGATAAGCAAAGTAATAAATGCCAGGCATGTCACAGGTGAAGATTCCTGTCTGAGGGTTGTAGTTTTGACGGCCGTTGTACAAGAGCTTGTCAAAGATGATTGGATTGCCCACAGGAGGGAAAGGAGTTGTTACTACAGCTGTAAATGCTGGCATTTCAAGTCCACTGACACCTATCACTTCTGCCCCGCTGCCTCCATACTTGCCTTTCTTTCCATAACTACCGGCCTTGACACCATCTAGTCCAGGCCCCATCTCAGAGAGTACACCAGACAATTCAGGAGAAAGACCGGGTACTCCCGGTGGACCTGGTGGTCCAGGAGGGCCAGGCTGACCTAGTTGTCCAGGAGGTCCGGATGGGCCCTCTTTTCCTGGGGGACCTATGGGACCTGGAAGACCTGAGCTACCCTCACCTGTTTTGCCTGGTAAGCCAGGTAGGCCCATATCTCCTTTTGGCCCAGGAAGACCAGGAGTCCCAATTGGTCCACCTGCACCATCCATTCCTGGGATTCCTCTAGGACCCTGAGGTCCCACTTCACCTGGTAATCCACTTTCTCCTTTTAGTCCAGGAAGCCCTAGAGGACCAGGGGTACCGGGTAGACCTTTATGTCCACCTTCTCCTTTGGCACCAATTGGTCCAGGTGGACCTCTTGGTCCTGGCTCTCCAGGTTCTCCAGGCAAGCCATCCTTACCAGGGATCCCAGGAGGACCAGGTTCCCCCAGGGCTCCATCAAGCCCTTTGGGTCCTCCTTCTCCACTGTCTCCTTTAGGACCAGGTGCACCTAAACCTCCTGGGGGTCCCATAGAGCCCGGAGGACCTGGTGAACCTTTTGGGCCAGGAGGCCCAAGCATACCAGGTAGTCCTCCATGACCCTTATCCCCTTTTTGCCCTGGAGGTCCTGCTGGTCCACTCATACCTTTATCACCCTTTGGTCCTGGAAGTCCTGGTTTACTGAACCCAGGCAGTCCTGGCTTCCCTGGCAAACCTGGGGGTCCTGGATGACCTTTTGAACCTGGCATGCCTGGCTGTCCTGGCAGGCCATTTTGACCTTGCTTTCCTTGACCAGGTATCCCTGGTGGGCCAGGCAGCCCTCCTTCACCTGGTGAACCAGCTGGTCCTCGCTCTCCAGGATGTCCTTTCTCTCCAGGTGGACCTTGGGGGCCCGGTGCTCCAGTCAAGCCAGGTTTTCCAAAACCAGGTAACCCTCTTGGCCCAGCTGGTCCTGGAAGCCCTGGGAGTCCTTTGTGACCAGGTAGTCCTGGCTGGCCCATACCTTTGTCTCCTTTGGGTCCTGGTAATCCTGGTAATCCTGGTAGACCTTTGTGACCTGGTTCTCCCTTAGGCCCTGGTTGGCCTGGTAATCCATTTACCCCTGGTTTACCTATTCCTGGTAGCCCAGGTGGTCCTGGGGGACCCTGAGGGCCTGGCTGTCCCGGTGGCCCTTCCTCACCTCTAGGGCCCATTTCTCCTTGTGGCCCAGCTTCACCATTCCCCCCTGGTTTTCCTGGAAGTCCTGGTAAACCTGGTTTTCCCACTCCAGGCACACCTTGTGGACCAGGAGATCCAGGTGGGCCAACGTGTCCTGGTTGTCCATTCCCTGATGGTCCTGGAGGTCCTGGAGGTCCCTCTGGTCCAGCTGGTCCAGGTGGGCCAGGCTCTCCTTGAGGAATTCCTTCAGCACCACTAGGAATAGTCTGACCTGTGATAAAATGATGAAATTAGAAATACATAGATAATTTATTTATATTTACTGGTACGTGAAGAAATAAAAAAAACTAAAATTGTTTTTCATATGGCATTAAACATAACCACATCTTTGAACAGTTTGTGTCAAAGTAGTGCAAAATCTGAATGCAGGCTGAACATTTTAGACTTCCTCACCTTTGTCTTGACCACCTTTATATCCAGTACCTTTACGAGCATTTTCTTTGCCTTTGAGCATTGGTATCTGGGGTAGCTCCTTCCTGTAGTGGGGATACTGCATATAGGGCACCTCTTTGCCAAGGTACTGTTGCTGGGTAAAACCTTCTTTGCCCATGCTTATGTGTTGGAGGTGCTGCATGGGCTGGTACTGCTGAGGGTGCTGCTTGTGTCCATAGTAGGCTCCACAACTTACATACGTAATTACTACAAGTTGTAGCAGAATCAGGAAAAGGGGAGCAGGATCAGCAGGCATGGCCAAAGCCTATTTGGGAAGGAGAGAAGTCAAGACATGAGGATTCTGTCTGTGTACTAGTACTTTGTAGAGTAAACACTAGTGTGATAACAGTTTTCGTATATTTTGAAATATTATACTTTTGCAGGCGGTGGGAGGTCATACTGTGAGATCATACCATCATCTGCTGGCTATTTATTGGAACTACACAGCAGTCTTGAACTGTAGTTTTTGTGTGTGTAGTGTGTGTCATATAAAATACTGTCATGGACACACAAGAATCATAGAGATTGGTATTCCTTTTACTTAACTACATAAAATATGTAACAGTTTTTAGAATATTGAATCTTTAAGCTATTTTTGGGGCATTTTAGCCTTTATTTGATAGTTTGACAGGTAGGCAGAAGCCATGGGTGGTAAGATCATCATTATTTCCTATAAGTTTCAGTTATTGGCAAGGTCAATAACCATTTGTCTACCAGGGTGTTCCTTATCTATAAGTAATTGAAAGATTCTACTAGTGTGAGTATAAAATAATATTCGAATGCATAAAGCCAACATAAATACTGCTGATCTTTTATGGCTTAGTATGTAAGTGTCTAATGAATAAAAAAGATATATATATATATATATATATATATATATAGAGAGAGAGAGAGAGAGAGAGAGAGAGAGAGCTATGCCTAAAAAGTTATTTTTAA
>JAUMHF010000013.1:5741210-5828568 GCA_032359275.1 Microctenopoma steveboyesi
ATATTAAAAATAACTTTTTAGGCATAGCTCTATTTGCTGTTTTAAATCTGGCTGTAAATTCCTTGACTGTAAGATGATTTTTTTTTATCTGTGCAGGGTCCTATGCGAGTGCACTCGCCACTAGGGGGCTCTCAGGTTGCCTCTTTAGTCTCACTGTATTTTAGTAGAATTAAATGTAATAAATATATCTCTCTGGTTATTTGCGCTGTAATATTAAAAGAAACTTCTATAAACCATTCTGAAGTGTTTTTGATATTTGATACTTGATTTGGGTATGACCTTTGTTTTGCTCCATACCATGTATGTTTCTCAACATACACTGAGAATGCTTTGGTATGTGGGAGTGTGGGGTTTGTGAATGCTCTGTGGCTTCATTGACATTTAAAACTAATAACTGTCACAATTACATTAATATTGTTCTGAACACCACTGCTCTTTACATAATTACATTTATTTTGTATTAAACCAAATTGTTAAATCTCATAACAAAAAATATAGAGACAATGGATATGATTTTAGTCTTTGCTCCTGATTTCGTCTGGTGTCTAAAAACTCTTTGATTTAAAGGTGGCAATCTAAAGTTTGTAAGCTTCACTACCTGTATGGTCATGACAACCTTTATTATTTTCTATAGTCCATTGCCTGGTTCAATTAAATTTTTTTGTTGTGTTTTTTTGTAATTTTTGGATTCTTGGATCGATTCAAAATGGGCCTCCAATATGATCTTGTAAGAAACTCATCAAGTTTTCTTTATCTGCATTTATCAAATTGGGCCCCAAGAGGGCATCATATCAACTGAAATGAACGTAATTTTAAAGTACCTGGAGTGTAGTTGTCAACAGTACGTTGCACCCCTTTCAAAGAAAGGTATGCACGACGTGAACACGATGTAGAGGATTGACATAAACCCGAGTCCTAAATGAACAATCACTCAGACTATGTGGTGAGAACATCCATTTGGTGCCGGACACTGAAACCTTTTATCCTTTTTACATGTGGGTGAAGTATTTCTACCATGTCGTAGTCAACTTGCTGGTGTGTGCTGGTATTAATAACGTCATTCTTGTCATTCCTGTATCAATGCAGTAAATTCAGTTAGCCACTGAAGCAAAAACACATCTAATCACAATGAAAACCCTTAATAATAACATCAAAAATAAAGTTGCCATAGGATGGTGCACAACAGTTCTGTCAGAAGTTCCGTTTTTACAGCCAATCCAGCAGCCAATTCACATCCTAAACCACATCCTTCCTTTCCACTCTTTGGATCTTTTCTGCCCTTTCACCTTTTCTCAGTCGACTGGTTATTTTGACATGGCTGTGCCACTGTCTCCCCTGTTGAGGCCTGGTCTTTGAAGGAAGCCCACCTAGTTTTCCATAGCGGCAGAGATCAGACATGCCAAAGAGTCCAGGTGAATATCACTGAGTTCTCCCAACATAAAGTGGCTTTAGTTATACCTACTGCGTGAAAGCTGTGGTTCATTTCCAATATCTTTACCAGCTCTATAAATCTGTAAAATTATCTGATGATTGATGGCTTATGGTACAACAGGTGATACTGTATGTGTCTGGTGTACTGTAAAGTACAAGTGGACATAGTGGTAAGAAGAAATGTGCAGCAAATTCAAATATTTTAGATACTCCCATTGATCAAGACTGCAGCATAAAGTTCTTGAAAATCAAATATGAAAAACATAAATATTATTTGAGCAGGAAATGCCAGCTCAAATAATCAGTATGTCCATACACATGAATACCTAGGGTAAACTACGAGTGGTAATAAAGTCCCAGATGTTTACACACTAACTCATATCATATTGCTGCTGTGGCCCCTGTGTAACAGAATATACACAATTAAAAAGTAATTATTACTAACCATTAGCCATTACTACCACTTCTGAGGGTAATATTACAAATATACCACAATAGTTACAGTATTAGATGTTTTTCAGGTGCATTAACCACCTGTCAGTTCAGTGGTAGATAAATTCTCTGTTCCCCACATGATGTACATATGTAATCTGACGATGGCATAATCTTTACAACCGTAATACATTATGTATCATTTGATATGTGTATCTACTTTCCCTACCAAGACTATGTTTACATACATAAAGAAGTCTGAGAAAAATAAGTGACAGTTTTACTACCTTTTACAAACACCCCAGCTCAGAGGTGCTTTGTGTGTGTGTGTGTGTGTGTGTGTGATTAGATGTTTTTAAAGGGCTAGAAATATTCTGACAAAATGTGTGACCACAGATCAGAGGGACTCTACAACAAGGGTCTGCACTGTGTCACACAGCAACACCATTACGTTGTCATGGTGACCGGTGGGTGCTGGAAACACCTTCTGTTTTTACCTGGTGGTAAAGACAGATTTCTCTAACACATTATTTTATATAAGTGTTAGCTCTCGAATGACTTATTTATACTGTATGACCATGTTCAGACGATGACATAGAGGTTAACAAGCCATTTCCACTTTTTAATTTGTCATTTGAGAAGGTGCAGTTGGGTGCAAAGGTGCAAAGTACGTTTGACTATATAACTTAGAGACTATATAACTATATAATCTAGTGTCATTCCTTCATCTTTATTCAAGCAGACATTTGTAAACAATCATCATGCACAATGGACGCTGACGCCACTCCTCTGAAAAAGCACAGTTAAGTTGTTAATTTCAAGATGCTGATGTGAGAGTAATGTTTACTGTCTTCAGCATCTCACCACTCTAACATCATTGCTAAACACACAGAAGTTAAGGAGAATATCATTTAGTAATTGTAGCGGAAGCACAAAACAGACTTTAAATTTTAACTGATGATAGAAATAGATGAAAAGTTTTCCAGTGCCACAAATCAAAGTCCATACTTATGATAAAAACACAGTAAAAATTCAGAAATTATACAAAAATATTTATTAGCTTTTTTACACTGACTTAAACCATTTCTTTAACCCCTAGTTTGTGGTACTATGAAGTACAAATATCTGAGGGTTGGACCCCAGTCCTGCATCTGCTGCCAGACTCATGCACGGCTGGTCGCACACCACTAAACTGCCAGAGCAAGACGGTCTCAAAAAATAAGCAAACCTCAGCCATCCACACTGTGTGTCTATTTGTCATGACAATGAATGTGTGCGTCTCTGTTTCCCTCCACCACTTCCAGATGTTAATCGTTTTGACATTTCATATCAATGAAACACAGTAAATTATCCATCAGGTGTGCAGCAAGAGAGGACTCGTGGGTCTCATACATCTGTAAGTTGTTGTTTTTGCTGAGTTAACCTTTACCCAGCAGAGGCTGAGGTGTTGGTTAATGCAATTTATACAAGCTGCGATCTCCAGAATTTCATTAAGGCTGCAGCAGCTGCGCAACTCCCTGAACAAATGTTCAAAGAAAGAAAAAGTGACCAAAATTACAGTACGTTAAACCGAACACCTGCTGTTTTAGTCATCACAATTTAACATTACAAACTGAGGAGGCAGCTTCAGACCTGACGCAAGAATCCATTTTTAAATTTTCCTCTTTACGTAGGAAACAAAAAACAACATTTACAATAATTTTCAACATCTAAATATAGTTTTTAGGGAAATACATGTAGTCGTGATAGTCAAGCTACTGGAGCAAGTTTATTAGCATTGCAATTATAGTACTTTAAAGAACTTATAATGTCTGGATTACATAATTCAACCTTTGAGGGAATGAGTTTTGGATTTTTTCATCGCATTATCAATTTATATCTGCACAAGCAGGAAACGAAATGAGGGGGAAACTGGCTGCATTTATGTTACTACTGTGTGTTATGGCCAAAGCTGTTAGCACTATAAGAGGCATGTTTAAATCCCTACATAATCTATATGAATGAAATTAAAGGCTTTATGCATTTGTACAATTCTCACTGCACATAGCAACACCCAAGATTACAGGAAAGGAAGAAGGAGGTGAGAGGAGACACAGATAAAGGACCTCTGGCTGATCGCTCAGTCATGGAAACACACCTGTGTCTGGTGACCTGGATTTATGTAGCTATGCACACACACACAAGCTGGACACACTGATGTGCAGTTTGAGTTCAGCTGGGAATGCCACATATACACAGCTAAGTGGTGTTCCTCATTCTCAAAAGCAACTTTTTGAATTTCTCTTCCTAAGATATTAGTTCTGTGTCTGCAGGACTCAAGTCTCCAGACACAACTGTCTATTCTGTCTCCTCATCACATAAAGACAAGTATCTTCTCAGTGTCTCTCTTTCTTCCCGTGTCTCTGAGTGAACAGAGCCATGTCTGTTCTGCACTCTCACCCTCGTTTCGCTCCTCTTCTTCTCTGTCTGCCTGCTCTGGCCCTTTTCCCCTTTCACAAACATCCTCATTCAGTGACCTGAAGACACTCACTGATCTTGCAGACTGCAGTGAATATTGGAGTGGGAGTCAGTGTGTCTCTTTAAACCACCTTGGTAACAGAGGAGGGAAAATATTTCAAAGTCTAGTGGCACTGAGAGTTGAAAGGTACCGAATACAAGTGAAAAGCAGATCTTTTGGAGTTTAGACAGCACTAAATTAAAGCTTCTCCCTTTGGAGCTTTAGGCAGCCTGACCGAAAACTAGTGTTTAAATCCCACTGAACATATTTGGCAAACCGCCCTGCCTTCCTCCCTGCACCATAAACCAATAACAAATTTATGCTTGAGCGGATAGTACCCGTGCTAAGTGCATTGATGTTGTGGTTTGTCAGTGAATAGGAAAACATTTGCATCACCTCTGCTCCCTAAATGTAGCTTTTATCCCAAAGCACATCTTGTAAAATTAACACCCACTTAAGTTGTGCTGCAAATGTCCTCGTTCAAACACACCTCGTACACAAACCACAGGTTTACAAATGCAAACACACACACACACAGGGGCACAGCTGTGCAGCTCAATGCCCAGAGTGTTTACTTTTTCCCTCTCTTTTACCCCACCATCATTCTTGTTTTTTGTAGTCCTTTTGTCCCGCACATTCCTGAAGTTAGCAGAATAAGGCACATAAGGGAGGTACAGTGTTGATTGGGCTCTCTCACACACACCAGTAAGTTCACTTCCCGTTCCCTGCAGCAGCAGCCATCCTGTCACATGCTGAGGTCGATGTAGTGGCTAACATGCAACCAAAAAACAAGGATAGGAGTAAAACTAAAAGCCTTTCGAATCTTGGAATTTAGTCACATGATGTTGCAACACAATACAATCATAGTGAGTAAACCCAATGACTGTTTTAAAGTCTTAAATTTGTGCCTCAGTGGATATGGACCTATATTAATAGCTACATCAATTCAGAAAACACACTTTCTATAAAATGTTTATAGTAGGACAAATCCCATGTCTGTCTGTGCTGTAGCCCCAAAAATATCACTGCATTTGCAGCTGAGCCCTCAAATCTATTTCTCAGTTTGTAAACTCAAGGAAAGATCCTTCATATAAAGTCATGTAAAAGTTGCTGTGACTGAGCAGGTACTACCCAACGGCAGTGTTTGCTCGCAGTCTCTTCTCACCAAACCGCTGCTTTTGTCCCCATAACGTACATCTGACAGTTTGGCTTCAGCTTTCTGCATGCACACACTGACAGACACACTCACACGCACATCAGCTCTCCAAAGCCCTGAAGAAAGCAGCCTAACTAGGGATGCTACACTGTGTGTAAAACACCACCACACGTGTAGAGATGTCTGCCTGATTCTCTGCAGGATGCTGATGTACAGAAGTGATGCAAACACTGAGGTTAAACACATTAATGCTCAAACTTCTGCTTCGTGTTAAATGTTTAATCCAAATTGAAGGTGGATATGCGAAAATGCATCATAAATCCATAGACAAATATTTAAAATAATAATGCATTCTTGTGACTATTGCAGTTTTTTCACACTTAAAGTGTCCTCATCAGAAAATCTACTGGGTGCATGCTGTAGTGTAGGGGAACACAAACAATTAATGAAAGGCAATCGAGCAACTTAAATCACAGACAACATCCTAACAGTAATTCAAAATAAATACATACATGCAGCAGTATGATGTGAATAGGAGAGGACTTACCTGTGTGGGTGGCCGCTTATAGGGAAATAATCACTGCAGTCGGACAAACAGGCAGAAAACCAGGCAGACTACACAAGGGGAACCCGGGATATGTGCTCACAACAGATACTCACCTTGTGGACACAGCTTATATCTGCTGGAAGGTGGAGTCATTTGGGAGGGTGGGTGAGAGGGAGAGAGAGAGAGAGAGAGAGAGAGAGAGAGAGAGAAAGAGAGGGAGGGAGGGACGGACGGACAGATGGGCATTTGACTGATAATCAGTACAACGTCCCAAATGTTATGCCATCATTTATAGTGGCAAGACATGCTCACACCTCCCTACAGAGTGTTCATAGTGGACCATAATGACGGATGGGAATGTTTCCCTCATCAGTGTTGTGATCTACTGGCAACAGGATGCAATAAAAACACAGCGTACAGTACTTTATTATTCTTGTGTGTGAGCGCAGACACACTGGAGCTGATGGTTTAGGATCACCTGTCCTGGCACACACCTGGAAAGACACAGTGTTAAATTAACAACACACAGAGGGGAGAAGTAACTAAACACTATTTATTTGACCAGATTTCGATGTTATTTTAGCATGAATCACTTATCACACTACACTAAAACACACATAAATGGTATTTTGCCACATTTTTTGGTTCAGGTATGTGAAGATCCTCCTCTTCCAGTGAAAGTATAGTATTTGCATTTATCTAAAAGCAGAGGAAAAAATAGCATCCCTGTTTTTACACTTGTGATAGTAACAATGTGAAAAATATAGTCAGTGTTAAATGTAGTGAAAGG
Source organism: Microctenopoma steveboyesi (assembly GCA_032359275.1). NCBI lineage: Eukaryota > Metazoa > Chordata > Actinopteri > Anabantiformes > Anabantidae > Microctenopoma > Microctenopoma steveboyesi. The sequence goes on from JAUMHF010000013.1 coordinate 5,748,064, forward strand.
CCATCTAATGGGCATTCAGAGGGAGCATTAAGTCACAGCCATGGCCTAAAAATAACCTTTTTCTTAGAGGTTCCTTGTTGGTTTATGATGACAGACACTTTCCAGGGCAGTTTTGACACCTGTGCACAACAGCCTAGAACCTCTGACATGCCCAGTCACATAGCTGTACACAGTGTGTGTACATACAGTATGACTGTACTGTACCCGGCTGTATGAGCGCTAGTCTTCTCTTCTTTTCCTTTGCGTGATTCACTGCCCTCTTGCCATGTTAGATACAGAGAACAGCAGTGTGTCCAGGTGGAGGGCTTAATGCGCGTTTGTGTGTATGACTGATATATGGACAGTGGGTGCGTGCAGTTCCAAAGTGACACAATGGTGTAAAAGGGTGGATGGCCAGTTGCATCTCCAGCAGCCAAGTGTCAGCTTAGTCAGCTCATTGGTCCTCACTTGATTTGGTGGTAGAGAATTGTCAGTCCTTTGTGATAGTGTGAATTCTGCTGTAGTACTGAAAGTACTGTATGTGAAAGAGTAAAATATACTTATACTATATAAATAAAATATACTCTCTGTCTGTGAGAAAATGGTCTGGTAGATACGTATTGCTAAGATGTGTGTATTTCATTTTACACGCACTCTTCATACTTTCAAATACTCCAACGCAGTTTGCATCTCTAAGGAGCCTGTAATTGTTCCCCACCTGCCCACTCAAACACAGAACTCATATAAATGCAATAAATGCACCACGCACACATGCACACTGACACAGGCACACACTTTGAGTTGTGGTGTGAAAGGTACACAATAGCCTGGGGGTAATGAGTTGTGTGTGTTTGCCCACGTGCTTCAGTTCTCTTCCTGTTCCATTAATGAAGCCTCAATGGGCCTCGCAACTGCCTCTCACCATCCGGCCGGCACCTGTTCTACTTTATGCTGCTGCACGTAAAACTAGACCCTGCGTACTGATTCAGATCTGTTAAACACATACATGCACCTCTGAGTTTGACTTATACCAGCGTTATATGCATGCAGGCCCATGATTCATACTTACAATGGAACAATCAATGTTTTATGTTCAACATGAAAGGAGTTCTTCAGCATCTTTAAGGCAACTTTTGTTTTGCTCTTACTGCCGACAACTTTGGAAGTCGGTGGAAATGTCTTACGAGATGCTTGACAAATGTTGCGTGAGAAAACTTGATGTCAGGAAATTAAAGAGGCAGGAAAATGACTGTTCTGGGGAAAAGTTTATGATGCATATTATACATGATATTGTCCAGTGCCCCTGATGAGAGTTTTTTTTTCCTGAGCGTTGAAACCCATGAAACTCCATTGGCTAAATACTGCTTATTAATAGTCCAAACAAGTAGATGGCAGACATTGTGGTATTTAGACAGAATATGCAGTATGCATGTCAGAATGAGGAAATGTGTTTATAATTTAGACAGCAATTTGTGCCCAGCCTGCCATTTATCTTTGTCCATGTATTACTCACGGTGTCCAACTTTCACAGACTGTTTTCTGTGACCTCTGCTCCTCAAACTGTGAATGCTTGAGTCGTGAGCCAACTCTGTTCTTCAGTGGATCGTGGCAACTGTACATGCATTTTTAAATATTTGCACTTCTCCGAGTTTGTATTTTACAGTCATAAAGTAGAGACAATCAGCCCATCGCCACAGTAACTGACTGTTAGGAATCTGTTTTTAACAGTTTAAGAGGTACCGTCTCGCAGTACTGTCACTTTTCCAGATGACTTTACGGTATTTCAGTTTGCAAGGCTTCTGCATTCCTTACTTCTTCACTCTTCACCATGAGGCAATCTTAGCATTTGCAGTGCAAACAGGAGTAAACATCGGAAAGTGTCCATGTCACGTCACCCGTAGGGACAGAGAGCTGAGGAATTTAGAGCTGCAGAAAAGGAACCAGAAATGTTTGTGTTTTTTTAATCAGAGCCGCTCACGGGAGAATATTACCTAAACTGTCTAAATGAACCAGTGGTTCCTTTAAAAAAGCCTCCCCTCACTTTATAATTTCCTGACTTTAGTCTGGAAATTTGTATTTTTCTCTTTCCAGATTGTGATCTCACACTAAGATAATATTTACCCTTTGATGATGTCACCCAGGGGCAACCAGCTGCTGGAGGATTCCTTCAGAGGACAAGAAGTAAATTAGGGTTATAACTACTACGCTTTTCAACAAGTGTGTAATCAGCTTCTTTCTTTTTAGACTTTTACTATTCTGAACTTTTACCCCATTGCCCAGAACTGTGAACCTTGACCTTCTTTACGCGACAGGTCACACTGAACTAACCCTACGCACAAACAATGGCATGCAGCAAACCCAGAAAGTCCAAACTCGGTCAGAAATAGTACTGTGCAAACTATGTGTGTACGGCCCCATTACAGCAGCTCACCAAATCTTCTTCACTTGTAGTTGTGCTAGCACCGTGGGGCTAGCAGTGGCAAAAGAATCCCTAAAAAGTATTTAGATCGAACCACTTTGGTCCAACCTGAGTTATCAGAGTCACAAAAATGACTCTTGATGATGATATACTACACTCAGTTGGGACATTATTCTGTCTTCTGTGTTTTAAGAGAGTAGGACGTGATTGAAGCGGCCTGGTAGCTCATCGGGTTCAGCGTCAGACTGGAATGCATGGTCGCAGGTTCAAAACCTCGTCTGACACCTAGTCTATCCCCCACCAGGTGTGTCCCTGAGCCAGACACCCAGCGCTAGCTCCCTGTAAGTCGCTTTGGATAAAAGCGTCTGCCAAGCAAAGTAAAGTAAGATTATGAGATGTTCTTGTCTAAATTCTGAAATAAAAAATACATTAACTCATTCACAGTGTATATTCAGGTAGTGAGGCAAATGTACACGTTCATACTTTCCAACATGGCTTACAAACACATTTACTGTATGTCTCCAGTTGCCTTGGAGTCAGTGTAGTCCTGCCCGTTTCATCTGCAGTCGTGATGACCACACTGCCACAGCCATCAGCCCACACCTGCAACACGCAGAGTGGATTTTCTTGTTCATTGTCCCCTACCACAGGTCTAGTCATAAATCACTGGGTCCCCTTTGTCACTTCAAAAATGGCCCACTCGCCACCAACAAGGCCAGAGGTTTGTTATTCCATTTTTTTAAGAAAACAATTTCATCGCTCATGAGGCTGGACTCGCAGGAGTCCGCCACCTCCCTCTCTCACAGACCTCCGCCCCATAAAACGGTGGCACACTGGGGTTTGAGAAGTAAGGCATTCGATTAAGGTCAAAATCTAATGACATTAACTTCATCTCTAAATGATCCGTCTTTGCTTGGAACGAGCACATTTCAACTAATTTTCTCCTACAGTGGTACTAAATGCGTTATTCGTTCCGCGCTGTAGGCTCCCATGGTTTATGCCGAACCACAGCCACCAGTTATGATGATCCTAAATGCCACCGTCTCCATTCAGTCTACCCTAAGCAAGAGCAGACCCTCCCGATACAATCATGTATTCATCCTCCTGTACATGTGTCTGTGCCTCCAAGTGAGCATTGTGCTTATTTAGGTTTGTGAGTTTACTGTGAATGTACAGACAGTCCACACTCTCCCCTGCTCACAGCTGGTGTATGCCTAGACAAGTCTTCACACAGCAGTGTCGCAGCAAATCCCCCAAACACGCATGTACTGCAGACGTACACATGCACAGTCTCTGCTCCGTGGTCTTTCCATCCCACGTGTTAGAAAAACACATACACAGCACCCGCACCACAATCCTTTTGCTTCAGTCGACAGGCTGTAACATTCACGTTTCTCACACAGGGCTGCTCACTGATGACATCATTGTATGGAGAGAGACGGGCTTAGGCAGCCTGGTAGCTCGATGGGGTAAGCATCACACTTGGATGCAGAAGGGGGCATGAGCAAATCACACTAAGGTCTAGCTGTATGTGGCTTCCCACTGCACCCCCTCGGGGGATGGGTTAAATGTAGTGGGTACATTTCACTGCGTGTTGTACACTGTACAACCATGTGTGTGACAAATAATCATCGGCTTAGCGGTACGAGTCTGATTCATAGGGATTCCTTTCTCTCTCATGGTCTCATGTAAAAAAACTGGTTATACAAATGAAATGCTGGGAGCGAAATGAAAAACAGACTGAATACATCAGGTGTTTTGCAAAGGAAAGTATTTTTGCCTGAGGGTAATGCGAGCAGAAATGATGTCAGTGATCTTCAGCAGTGTTCAATTTGTGGCATTAGTTTTACAGCTTTAGAAAGTCATTTCTTTTTTGAAAATTACGTGAGTAGATTCCCGTAAGGACATTTTTGTCAACAGGCTGCTGCATTTAAGACACTCTGTGTCTTGTCTTATCAAGTCCAACATGTGCCCAGGAGAAACCAGATGTCAAGCCACTGAGCCTGAGATTCATGGACGTCCAAATGACCAAAGAACCACAGCCTCCCAACATGTCTATACCAACTCAAGCGTGTTCTTTAGTGTGAACCTTTTTAGCCTGGTTTCATATTAAACGTAAAACATAAAACCAGCTAATCCAAGAGAAGCTATCACCTTAGCCAGCCTTAGCTAACAATTCGGATACCTGTGTCGGATATTACCAAATTCTTCTTCCTGAGATATTGCTTGCTATTGATGAGAGAAACATCATGAAGCCAGAGACAGACAGATGGAGAAGCGGAAAACATTTTGCTGCCTACATAGAGGCACACAAATATGCATAAGCACTCCAACAATTTTTCAACATTGCATGTTTAAGAAAATGAAAAAAAAACAACCACCAAGTGTTCCCACAAACACCGAAACAAGTCTAGATTTTTGTAACCATCCCTTTTGTTCGTACAGGTCTAGAGGAAAGATTCTTCCAAAAACACTTGCAGTGAAAGGAAAAATAAAATCCACAAATGTTTTAAAAAGTTTATCTCATGCAAGAAAAGGCGCCAACCGTCCAATGAGTCACACTAAGTGGACATTGCCGATGCTGTTATAGCACAAATGTCCCTATTTCTATGTATTTCTTATCTACTGTATCTCAACATGGAAACACTGCCTGAAGAAGCTCAAAGAGGGTACTGTACTTAAATGACAATGAATGTGTCCTGACGGTGTCATAGAGACGTGTAAAACAGCAGAAAATTATCAATTTTGAGCCATGATTATATGTGTTTCTACTCTAGTGACCCCTGGTCTTGTGCATGGGTTTTGTTATTGGAAGAAATCTGTAGTAAAGTGACACCTACTGGATAATCCCAAACACCCTACAGTCACATATGTACAGAACCCCCAAACTCCCTCATCACACTACAGTACGACTGCCTCTTCTCTATAAACCTGCATCTCCAACTTGGCAAACAGTCAAAATCCTACGAGTGATACTGTGAGACATGTCGGAGGGAGTCTGACAGTCTACGGAGTCCTCTCACGTCTGATTTACTGGTCAGATTTTACTTGTGCAGGAGAAACAAGTGAGTGATAGATAAACATATTTACAGCTGTGGGGAGTACAGGACAAGGTCAGAAACGGATAAAAAACATGCTTTTTTAAATAATATCTCAAGTCCGGATGTGTCCTTCTATCCCACGAGTTGTCTGATGGCTTCTGTCTGTGATTGATTGAGTAATTCATTTAACTTTTACTGCACTGTTATTTTATTTTCAGCTCTTTTCAGAGAAAGCAAGAGTATGTTTTGTCTCTAAAATGAACCTGCTTAGGCTCTCCAAAATCACAGCCATACTCCTTTACTCAGGCCCTGTACAAGACCAGGGATACAGCCAAAAACCGCAAGCAAAGCAGGGCTGCCAACTCCCATTTATCTTACATGAGATGTGACAAATCCCTCAGCAAATTAGTGATCAGTGACCAAGACGTGTTCAAATGTTGCAGAACAGTAAGTGATGACACCTGAAATGTGTGGCTAATTTTATAAACATGAAAAGTGCAGCCTATCATTTTCCCATTAAAATACATCTCCAGTAATATCCAGCCAGTGGCAACCTCTCTCACTGTGAAATAAAACTTAAACAAGCATGAAGGCCAGCTATAAACTGTTCCTCGGAGGAAAAGATGATGGAACCACCATAAAGAATCAGTTGTGGGAAAAGGTACTTTATTTAGACTGGTTGTAGTTTAACATTAGACCTGGAAGCAACTTATGAGGCTTGGATGAGACATTCGATGCAACTCACGTGTGGATCTGTCGTATTGAACCAGCTGTCCATTATGTAACTGGAGAAAGCCAGTTTGTCTTGGGTTAGAGATTAGAGACATAAGGAGACAACAGCTGCTTCTATCCAAAAGTAACAAATGTAAGTGTCCAATTATTAAAGGTTTAGGTGTCCAATTATCACTTTATCAAGGTCCTTACTACTGACTACTGCTTCTCTTAGTTTATCTTCACTGATTAGATTATTTTATATAAGCATGAAGGACAGGGTTGGTGCATACACACAGAGCAGAAGCTAAACAAAGTATAAAAAGTATCACGCTCCACAAGCATTATAGAATTATGATGCTAAAAGGTCAAAGGTTAAATTATCATATTGACTTGCGCTCTAACAAATTGTATCAGAGACAGAGCTGTGCACAACCTGTACACTGTGAGCTCAGTCCTAACACACTTCTCTTTTCTTGTTTTTTTGCTTTTTTTTAAAAACAATTTTTATGAATACTGGTCTATTCCTCACTAGGGGAAAGGGTAATGTATGGAGCGATTAACACAGGTGGCAACTGAAAGGAATTGTGGGTAGGGTATTCTGCAGAGAGGTGTTACTATGCGTGGAATGTGTACAGGATTCAGTGTTGACCCGGGACAAACAGATAGCACGCTGGGATACAGCATATGGGGACAAGACAGCTCTGGCGTCTGTAGGTTCCCAGGCCTCCTGCGTGCTGATCGCTGGTGAAAGACAAGCCAGAAAGTGCAGTATTTGTTTGGGTAAACATATGTATGCACTCAAAAGGAGACAGACATCACAAAAAGACCAAATGCGTTAAAATAAAAGAAATACAAAACATTTTTATTAATGCTTAAAGAAAGCAAGATGATAATAAAATCTGGTTATTGTTGATGAGACCTCCCCCCTTTCCCTTTTCTGATTCAGGCCTGTGCCACATGACAATACAACCAAACACAACCTTATTCAAACTATTTCCTTTCTCAACCAACCATGCAATTCATACTCAAACCAAATGAATTCATGATTTCTGTCAAGCCAAGTGCTCACAAAGTACTCATTAATGTCTAGGATGTGACTGAAAGCACATTAAAATAATCTGTACGGTGACGGTAAGAGTTGGCACAGTTGGTGGCTGGGGAGAACAGTTAACGTACAGTCCAGAGTCCCGAATGGCCCATACATTAGGCAACCCACTGCACTATGTGTTATTCAACAGGACACAGGCTGCTGTCGTCATTAAATGTCAAAGTCATCTGACAGGGCAGAGAAAGATGCCAGATATAATATCCTTGAAAGAAATGCAGCTCTGACATTACTTTATGGAAGGAAAATTCTCTGTTTTGATTACTGTAACTATTACTCTTGTTCTTACGGGCGTTTGAGAGAGTCTTCCCAAAACACTTCCAATATAGGCAACGGGGGACGAAATCCACAGTCCTCCCTCTATGCACAAACCTAAAGGTTTATTTGAAGCCAATACAAATCTACAACCTTCGAAGTAGTCACATTAAGTGGACATCACACACTGCTGCAGTCTTTATAGTGCAAGTTTACCTCTATTCATCCACACCAGTCATAGCTAGGGATGGAGGCCTAATGGTTTTAGACTGTCCATTATTTTGCATGACAGCGGTCTACTTGTGTTTCTAAGGGGGGAAGGAAAGCACATGCAGAGTGATGACTGTGGCCTGAGATCCTCTTTTTTGCTGTATTACTCTAATAATATTACTTTAGATTTACAAAAGAAAATGCAACAAAGCAACACCTTTAGATTTATCTTTATACATATGTAGTTTTAAAGTTATCAGCATTCAAAGATCCAGCATTTAATGACACATTTTTGATTTTGCCATCTGTTCCTCTGTGCTTTGTGTGTTTTATAAAAGTCTTTTCTTTCTTTTGCAACCCTTTGAACTTGTTAAACCAAGTCCCGAGTCAAGGCCTAAGTGTACATCAGAACAGGCATGCATAGCTTGCCGTTCCCATTTTTGGGAATGTCAAGTTGAGCTCACCTATGCCCATGTGTATGCCAAAACCCATTATAGTTTCTCAGGTTTTGTAAACAGCAGTGACTACTTCCTTCTCAGCCGGAGCCCAAACATAGGCCAAACCACCTCTACTGCTTCACACAGAGAAATTACATTCATATGGAGGCTAATCAAAACAGGTCTACACCACATAAGATCCATGGGAGCATGTTCACACTGCACAATAGGCCTCATATATGCTATGCGAGTATAGTGAGCTTTTAGTCCTGAGAAGCAAAATAAACGGGTAGTTTTTTGTTCAGAGGTAATTCTTTTGCAAAGTCTGTTGTTTTATTTGACCTCTGTGACCTGTGCATCACCGTTGGCTACTGTAAACCGTTTGTGCATTTCTTTTGTAGATAGCTATTGCTGTTTAGAGCCAACACACTGGTCGAAGAACTCTCAGCTGGTTGAGATCTCATACAAAAAATGCTCGAGAAAATGTCATCCATCCGTCCAACTATTATCTTAACCACTTGTTCTCGTAACAGTGGCAGGAGGGCTGAAACCTGGTCCAGCTGTCGTTGAGTGAGTGACGGTGTAAACCCTGGACAGATCACCAGTCCATTGCAGGACAAACTATCATAAAACTCATAATTATAACTATCATAATTAAAATTTAAGTTAAGATGCTGAGGTGATATTGTATTTAATTTATTTCCTTTTACAGGTCAGTGAACTGTTTCTTATTCTGGTTTTTGTCATTAGCTAACAGATATTTCAGCTGCTCAGAAAACAAGGTAAAGTAGTGAACCACATTTGATTTTAACCTACATAAACTGATGATGTCTGCCATTAATTACAAATTAGAATTAGTCTTCATGAAGAGGTGTGAAGAAGCATTTTATTGTTATAAAGATGTCAAGTTTTCTTCATGAAATGAAACTTTTTCATTTCCCGAATATGGATTCCTGTTAAATGCATTTGTTTGTGATGTAAAGGTGGATTCCATGCATCACTATTACACATCCACTAGCACCTAAACTTAGGAGGGAAATTATGTCCATTATTAGACTTACATTAACCCACGATACTTGGAGCAGTTACCTCCTCTGTGACCTCCCTGTGTCTCCGTCTCTCTATCAAACACTAATGAATCATTGTGCTGTTGTGCTACTTGGGAGACCTTACAATAAAACCTGTGGGGCAAACAAGTGGAGCCTTTGTGAAACACACATCAGTACATAAGCAAACTTCAGACCACACACACACACACACACATACACATGCAAACATGTTCATACAAGGGAGTGGATTGTGGCCACGCGGACCTCCTACACGTTGTCCTACAAGTATAGATATTGCAGTTTATTTATTCTGTGTGGGAAGATGATACAGCCATAAATTACACATCTCACACCCATTAAAAACTGTTAGCATAACAAACTATGCTGTCTTAAAATATTAGCCGTGTTTGTAGGTGAATGGTCTGCTGCTCTGGTCAATGGAAAATCTTCTACATCAGATGTTTGGAGCAGAATATCTTAAAAAATGAAGCCTTGTTGCCAGAGAGATGAAACCTTTTATTGTGCATTTGAATAATGAATGAATTTTTCCTGGAAAAGTTTACATTAGGTGCTCACGCACAATGAAAAAGAAAATACACAACACCTGGACAAGGAATGTGTATAGAAACCCTAGAATGGATTGGAGCAGTCAGAGAGAGCTAGTGCGTGCAGTGCAAGTATCTGAGCCACAAGAAAAACTTTGGGCCTTGAGCCAGGACTAGATATTAAGTTTGCAAGTCAGAAAAAAAAGTGTGTGTGTGTGTGTGTGTGTGTGTGTGTGTGTGTGTGTGTGCGTGTGTGTGTGTGTGTGTGTGTATAGTGCAGATAATAAGCATATACAAACATTCCTCTTCAATCAGAGCAAACAACAAGTCAGAGGTTGTTTAGGATTTACCCAGCCTCTATATCAAGGTCCATTTTAAAAAGGGACATAACAGATGCTGCAGCGTTAGTGGCGCTTTACTGGCGCTTTGCTGAAAACGGACCAGTGTAAAACCCTGATGAACTAACACAATTTAGTTAACACAATACTAGAGGACAATCAGGGTTCACGAAACAATGAAAGAAGGAAAGAATAATAGGGCAAAAGGGAAAGAAGGAAATCAGAGGGAATCATTTTGCGGTGTGTATGTGTGTCGACTGGCCCACTGGAGGGTGCTGTGGTGTGAACAGACACTGTGGTTAATGGTTATACAGCAGCGGACCACCAGCTACGGTATCCTGCAAGGCCACGGAGGATAATAAGACTAACTCATCAAGCCACATGTGTTTATTTGAGGAAACAAAAACTACGGAACAAACCTTCGGCTGGAAAATCTTGCTTCCTTCCACAATATTAAAACCACAGATGACCACAGACCCTTAGAGACTTAAGCTGCACTGTTCCTCGGCCCAGTGTTTGTGATGATGGAAGGGGGATGACACATAACTCACATCCACTCATGTATACATTCAGACTTTTGCACACAAACACAGATACAGTCACTGACGCACACACATAGAGTGGCCTCACCTAAGCTACAATAAACATGTTTAATGTACATATAGGGGAAAAGTAATCATTTGGCTTGCACATGTACAATATCAATCAAAAGGCCTTTTTCTGCAGGTTTATTCTGTTAAAACGTCTCCAGTTTGTTTGAAATTATTATATTGTTTATGTTAAAACCTTAATCAGCATATGGATGTATAGATCTCAGATAAATGCACAATGGCATAAAAGAATATGCAATAGCCTGTGTGTTGCTAGATATGATATGATATGAAGCTTTTACTTCCTATTTGAAAATAGACAACTAACTAATTGATGTATCTAAACTATACTGACTCCCAGTGGACACAGTATTTACTGCACATATTTTACTCCAAGGAGCGTGCGAAGTAAACAACCTATGACAAGAACCACATCAAAAACACACAAAATAAAATGTGTTATTAAGTACAACCAACCTCGTTGTCTGATCTTTGTGTTACTTAATGTGGTTTCACTGTGAAAGACCAGCAAGGAGTCACCGTTGGAGTCTCCGTGAAAACCCTTGACCCTGTGGTCACTGTGGAGTCATTGGTTGAGTTCTTTAAAGTCTCTTTAAAGCTTGGTGTGGTAAAATACCACCAAGGTACTTCTCAAGTCAACCACTCAAGTCACATGCCTTCTGGTTGATGTCCATGACAAGTTAGACATGTTGGCAGTGACCTTTGATTCCTGGCACATTTAAATCTGTTGCTTTTCCTTTTTAGCCGCTGCAGTTAAACACAATGCTTTGGTCTATGTGGTATTTATTCCCACATTGAGCTAATGCTGTGATGAAAGCTTCTGGACAAACAAAAGTGCAACTTATTTTTAGTTCTGCAAACAGGTCATCAGAGTGTGTGAGGGTGACACGTGGACTCTCTAATATATGAAAGAAAAGACACAAAACAACGCTGCATCCCACTCTGACACCGATGGAGCTACCAGGCCGCCCTCTAAACTTCTCAGATGGTTTTATATAAATAATTGTTTGAGCCCTAAATATCTACGATATTCAATATGTAATTTAAAAAAAGCAAAGATTATAAATTTCATGAATTAAAACAGATTTGCACAGCAGAACAACGCCTCAGAGACTGACCCTTGGGTTTAGATAGTAGTTAAAGCTAGCTATGCCTCAGTCAACTACAGCAGTAAATTGTACATGTTGTACACAAATGCAGTCACAAATGTGTATATAATTATATCAGTCACAGATGACATTTTACTGCAGAGCAAACTTTGAGTTTGTGTGACAAAACAAATTACTTGTTGAGAGACGTTCATTAGTAACAGAGTATTTTTGAACTGGTGGTACTTTCACTTGGATCTGAGTACTCATCAGAACTGAATCTGAGGCTTTGAGTACTGACTGTGTAAAAACACACTTGTTCCCATTGAAACACTATTTGACGCAGCTTCTACACATTATATTAGGAGCAATCTTCTGGCATAGGTGTCTTGGTGTTATCTATTGCCAACAATACACAAAAGCTTGGTTGTGTCTGTTGCTTCCACTTGGTTATTGTTCAGATCAGGAGTGGCAGGTTTAGACACGATCCAGGCAGGTAATGTATAATCTCTTATTAACTGCCTTCTTTCCCATAAAGCTGTTCCAAGCCCTTGTAGGGTTATCTGGCATGGGAAGAGATTGATCGGCTGATACTGAACTGTATTAACTGTCACAATCAAACACCCACACGCAGATTTATAATGAACAGGTGCCATGTGATGTTTTGGTTTGCATTAAAACAAACTGACATGAACAGAGTAGCTCTCACATAACGTTCACTGTGGACTGTTTGATGCTAAGTTTAACATTAAAAATTCCACAGCAAGCTGTCATGATGCTCTGTGACCACTGAGAGGCACAATCTCGTGATGCTGGAGTGATTTAACAAATGAAAAACTGAAGTGTGAAGAACATAAACATGTCTGAACTAATGGTTAAATTATAATGACAGCTATCTCTCGGGTGGACACGGCGTCTTGAACCATAACATAAACATAATTTTCACTTTCCATACCCACAAAGTGAAGACTTGTAGATGTATTAACAATGTTTTATTGTCATATGTCTTTTTATGTGTGCAGGTCCAGATTGCAGCAAAGGGAAAGCTCACTACTCCTGCTCACTGGGTTTTAATAAGGTAAGAAGTTAAACAGAGAAATGGTTGATTATTGAGTTTAACATACAGAACTATTGTCACCAAAACATACCGTAGATGTTAAAAAGATAATATTTGCTGCAGGGACGTAGCTCTGGGCAGAAACAAAAGGAACATGTATTTACATTTTTTTAACCTGGACTCTTGGTGAAATTGTCCTTCAGGGCAGAGTCATGATAAGTCTGCTACTGTGAATAAAGTGGAGTTCCCCTTGAGCATATGTATCATATACGGATGAATAAAAAAGAAAAGAAAAGAAAGAGAGACGGAGACAAAGGGTGTGTACGAGGGGAGAATGTAGAAATGGACCATTTCAGTATGAGTGAATATCTGGCCGCTTCTCTGAACATTACACTTTCTTACACACTCATGGACCTTTGCCTACAGCCACAGCCACAGCCACACACACACACACACACACATCTAGAAGAAAAAACTCAGAATCATCCGACACATGACTCAGGCGCTGAAGGCTAAAAACTGTTTGTTGCTGCATGTTACTATTGGTTACTCTGTTGCATCACATCCAAACTCTTTGCCAAGTGACGAGTTGCACTGCTGAACAATAAAAACAGGGATATTAACGTGTGTCTCCTCACATTTTATATGCACACGTTATGATGTGTGCCAAAGGGCCGTTCATCAGTTTGCATGCACTGGACCACCTTTTTAACTTCCCATGTGTCCAGACACGGTGTGTTTTCTGAATGAAGGACAAAAGTGTAAGTTCAACTTTAGTAAGTTCATGAGCTCACACAGATCTTCATGCTTCATAACAGCTGAGTTCCAGGAACACACAGGAGTCATTACATAAGTGCCAGAGAACGACCAGCAACGTAATGGTTTGGGTGATTCTAATGTGATGTCGGTTAATACACTGTAAAAATTTTACTTGTTCGAACGCAATCAGAATACTCTCTTTGTAATATATTACACATTATGCAAACTTCTACTTTGGTTGATTAAAAACCAGAACTATAGGCAACCTTTGCTCGGTGCAATCATCCAATCCTCCATTGGTATGAATGGAGAGATCTGCACTGTAGTGGAGCTCCGTGTAAACAAGTCCAAAAACAAAAGTTGATGTTCTTATACGTTGTGGTTTGAGCAACCACCAGTTTTAAAAAAAGTCATCAATCTGAGCTTTTTTTAACTCTCCTCTGTTGTGTCATTGGGGTCCTTTTGTGTCTGTCTAATACAGGAGGATGCACAGGACAACTTACCTTTGACAAATGAATATCATGATTTCAAAAGAGAAGACGTCAGGGTCGAACACAAAGCATAGATATTTCTGTTTAGAAAGAAGGAAAGCTGCAATGCAACCATCTCTCTCTATGTCTGTGTGTGTGGGTCTATGTTTACAGAGAACTGCTAACTCTAAAAGATCTGTGCTTTTGTATCAACGACCGGAATGGAGATCTGATGGTGCTTTATGCTGTGAATTGAAAAGTACACTAAGGTCATTTTCAACAAAGCGATCAGAGATGATCCAGAGATGATGTAGTTGAATAAACTTTTATTGTGCAAACTGAACGTGCTTAGATTTTGGCCAGTTAGTTGGACAAAAATTGACATTTGAAGACACCACATTAACCATTGAGTTGTTTCTGAATATTGAATAACCAGTGTCTCCATAATAATCAACGATGACAGTTTATTTAAATGGAAAGCTGTTTTTTTAGATGATTGCGAGTCTTTGGCTCCACAGCACTTTGCAGCTTGCACACACGCTGATCCAGCTTTTGTTGCTCTTGGTGGATCTGGGATCATTCAGACCACTTGGGGGACTCGGGTCTCCCAGCTCCAGCTCTGGGAGGCGGGGCCTCGGTGGAGGAAGTAGCTCCACAGATTGGATGTGTGTGTGTGTGTGTGTGTGCGCGGAGCACTTACCTCCATAGTGAGAGTGTCGCTGACAAACCACTGGATAGTTAAACGAAATTTAAAGGACAACCTGAGGAGGAGACCACACACACGAGCCCGACCACGACGAGCCGAAGCGCGGCGCTTCGAAACGTCTTTCCTCGGTACAGGTGGAAGCGGAGCAGCCGGTCCAGAAGCGAGCATTATGCACGCAGACTGCAGGCTGCTATGGGCAGAGCGGTAATGGTGGGCAGGGGACCGACAGGGGCCGGGGCTCTCGTCCTGTCGATTCTCATCACTCTCACCGCGGAAGGCTGTCGAGCTCAGAAAGGTGGGTGCCACACGGTGACAACCGCGCGGAGCCGACTCCAACCGCGGAGACATGCGGCCATGCTGCTTTCAAGCGCGGACACTTCGCGTTTAGCCGTTCGGCTATAAACTCAAACCCCCATGTGTTTGTTATTGTCATCCAGGCTCACATTGTGGCCGTGTGTACGTGGTTTACAGCGCCTGCCGCTGCCCGTCCCGGTGTTTTTAGGCGAAACACGGGTGTAGCTAAACCAGGCAAACCGGTTCTGAAAAAGCTCTGATTATAAAGTAATAACTGCTGATTCGTGCACCAGTCGCTTGCTGAGTTGACTTGTGGCCTTTAAAGTATTTGTTGAACGTTTAAACCTACGAGCTTTTGCTTGTTTACCTGCTCCGTGAAGCTGGAGATGTTTAAATTGCCAGATTTTTAAATGGAGTCTGGCCTGAAGTTCGCCATGTACGA
The DNA here is from genome assembly GCA_032359275.1 of Microctenopoma steveboyesi. Classification (NCBI taxonomy): domain Eukaryota; kingdom Metazoa; phylum Chordata; class Actinopteri; order Anabantiformes; family Anabantidae; genus Microctenopoma; species Microctenopoma steveboyesi. Next base: position 5,763,583 of record JAUMHF010000013.1, read on the forward strand.
GACAACGGCCCATTTGGCAGCTTGTGGCCTTGTTGCCGTCGTAGGTACTCGAGTTTCAGGTTTTTCCGTGGAAGTACTGCTACAGTGACACTAAAGTTAGCACGTTTTAACTGTTTATCGCTTACCTTTCACATTTTATGTACTTAAATGTGAATATTTAGCGGTTTTAGGGCCGGCAGCCAGCCTCAGGTGGTCAGGGGTTGGGGGTGGGGTGGCAGCTAGTGGGGTCACGACTGTAAACACGTGGGCGCGGGTTGTCATAACTTTACATTTCCCATCATTTATAAACCGAGATTGTCCCACAGTGAGTCTCGTGTCCCACGGATGCGCCGTTTTAAAGGCTTTGGGGCCTGAGGTGTAGCTCGAGGAAGCTGCTCAGTAACGTGTGTCAGTCGGTTTTGTTTTCATTCTGTCCATCTGGATAGTGTCCACTGAGAGTCTCTTACGTAAGTCCAGCCTGCCAGAACATCCACTCAGCACCATCAAGCGTGACTGTTGAGTGTTATCTCAGGGCCAGTGAGCCCACAGCATCAACAGATATCTGATTTCTGAAGGAAACAAACCTGAAGTTGAATTTAAGAGTCGCTGAATTATGGTTGTTAGCAGTCACAAACGCATGGAGTCGATTCTTAACCTCTGACTGTTCTTATTTAAAGTCACATAGATCATTACGTTATCATTATTTGATCGTAGTACAGTCCTATAGGTAAGAGGCGTGACTTTAAATTGCTTGTGTTGTCTGCACAACAGCCTCAGATGATGATGATGATGATGATGATAATAATAAGTCTCACATCATATAGTTTCTGGTTACTTTTTTAAACACACATTAAAGAAACTGGGACCAGCAAAAGTTGTGAATTGTTGAAAGCCTGAAAGCTTAGTTTTATTAAATATTTTCTGTTCTACACAGCAGACTGTGCTCCACAGATTGTTCTACTAGACACAGACTGTTCTAGTTAAAGCCTCCTGAAGGACCTTAACAAAATGCAGCTCATTCACGACACGTTATTTATTACTAAGATGATAGCAGGAATGATCCATAATTCAGTGTTCATTTTAGTCTGCTTATGAAAGAGAAATAAAGACGTAAAGATATCCACAGCTGTCTTTGAATAACAGCATGTTAGTCCAGTATAGATATTTTTGATGAAAATATATTTCATAAATGTTTTGTCAAACTAAACTAGCTTTGGGCGTATATTTAGTTGAAAGTCTCAGTTTGATGTGTGTGTGTCTGTGTTGTTCTACAGGTGATGGCTGTGGCCCCAGCGTACTTGGCCCTAGCAGTGGGACCCTGTCCTCTCTGGGTTACCCGGGGACATACCCGAACAACACGGTGTGTGAGTGGGAGATCAGCGTGCCCCGTGGCAGCAGGATCCACGTTCGCTTTGCTGAGCTGGACATAGAAGACAGCGACTGCCAGGTCAACTACCTCCGCCTCTACAATGGCATTGGACCTGAGAGGAGTGAGATCGGTGGGTCTGATGAGCACACTCTGACTTTTACCTTGAATTTAACCTTGAATTTTGGGCAGTGGTTCTCGCCAAGATAAAAATGTTGCCATCTGTTTGGCAAAGCCACTTGGAACGTATCAGATTTGTGATATTCTTTTGTATTTACTTCACAACAAGATTGAGCAGTTGTGTACAACAATTCGATTACAATTCTTCACACTTATATTTGCAGGTGTTTAGTAGATATCTTGCCCTAGTATTTTCCCTATATTTTAAACCGTGTTTCGTGTCTCAGAACTACTGTAAGCGTGTTTTACCTCCCACATAGTGCAGACAGCATGTTTCAGACTATATGCATGTCATCAGCTCCTTTGCTGTCTGTGTTTACATGCACAAAGGAAACCAGATCATTGGAAGACATCAGGTCATGTCATGAATCTGGAGAAAAGTATGAAACATGGTAACTTGCAATCTGTGTGCTGATGAGAATTTATTGAAATGTCTTAGTAGCTTTTGCCAGCCTTAGTTCATATGTTATCCAGTAAAACACATGCACGTTATGGTGCATTTAATGTCTTAGACCACAGCATGAAAGCTGTTTGTGCAAGTCATCGCTATTATCTTTGTCATGTATCATATACGTTTTTTTTGTGGATGCGTTTGCTATATTACAGCGAAGTACTGCGGTTTGGGACTGAAGACTGAAGAGCTGATCAATTCCACTGGCAACCAGGTCACTGTACAGTTTATGAGCGGGACCCACCACACTGGACGTGGATTCTGCCTGTCCTACACCACCACTGAACACACAGGTAACAGGCTCTGCCACTAGTGTTTTTATTGTTGTGTGAAGTTTTTAAAAATGGGACAGGGTGGGTGTACGGTGGACGGGTTTACCTGCTTTGTGCGAGCAGAAACATAGCCATGGACAAAAAATGATGGCAACCGTGAGAAGAAGCGAAAGAAACGGTTTGAACCTGGGGTTTGTTGTTGTCTACGTGCAAAATTTGAACTTATCTTTATTGCACTTGGTTGGTTTTTGGTATAGTGTGGCTGATTATAATATATCGGAGCGGAAAAGAGGAGAAATATTTTAGGAAGTGCGAAGAGTCAGGGACGGCATGAAGACATTGACATGAACTACAACGAGGGGAAAGAGGAAGTGAGAGTCGTTGACAGTGACAAGTGGTATTATTGTGCGGTTTTATTAAAAAGCTTCTCCTCTATGAGGAACTGCAAACAATTATCCAGCATGGTACAGTATCACTCGACCGCAATGATGGTAATGTCATTGATTTCTATAAACATGTGGAAGACGCTCATAAATACCGAATCAAAAAAGACACCAAAGTGTTCATCTGGTTTGTAGAAGAAGAAGCAACTAGACCACATTTTTTTTAGAGCACAGTGGTTTCTGTCGGACCTGATTTGACCAGACTTTGCACATGACGGCTTGATAACAGCTCGTAACTAGTATGAGTCCGTGAGGCAGTATTTCGGTAAGTGTTGTTTGTAAGTGATGTGTGATTTCCGCATTTGAAGAGTGAACATTTTCAGTGACTTCAGATATTTTAAGCCACAGAAGATGAAGGCAGTGACGCTTGTGCAGGAGGATAATTGTGTAGTGGTCATTTGGCTGAAGTCACGCGACTGAATCACCCGGGGAGGTAAACAAGTCTGTCAGTGTGTCCTCTCATGTAGCCGATCACATTCGTACGTGGGCGGACAGTTTGCTCAGCTAAGTTAATCAGTCGACACGGCGACTTGCGGTGGTCAGAGCTTTCTGCCCGTTTGACTCACAGGTTGGTTTACCAGAGGCAGGACTCACACGGAATGACCACCACCACAGGGGTTTTATTGAATTCCCAGCAGCCCACACCTTCCCGTAGGACTAATGTTGTGTGTCACCACTGAAACACTCTTGTCACACACACTTTCACACGTCTGTGCCGTAAGGCTTCGATCTGCAGGAAATTAATCGCAGACACTGCAAAAATACAAAAAACCCAAACTTGTTTAGCTGGAATAATTACTTTTCATCAGGCAACAGAGGACATTCTGTCGGTCACTTTGACTACCTTTAACCACTGTTGTCCATTTCTTTAAATACTTATAGTGACGTTTAAATACAGTATACTCAGGAAAAAAAAGTTGGTTGCAATGAAACCGATATAAAAAGCAGAGATACTTTGACAGGACTGTGCAGAAAAACCGGTTGTGACACAGTTTGATTGCCTTTTTCAGATCTTATCACCTGCCTGGACAAAGGATCCGATTATTCTGAGGCAGAGTTCAGGTGAATGACACAGTTTTCTTTGGATGTTTGTGAAGTGATCAATCTGTGTATATTCATTGAGGTCTTTCTCTTCATAGTAAATACTGTCCAGCAGGCTGCTTGACATTGAATGAGGAGATTTCTGGAACTATACCCAATGGTTACAGAGAGGTGAGTACTAAAAGTCTAAAGCTGTTTTCATTTAGATTTATGACAAACTATTTGACAACAGAAGCTGCACAACCTTTCCTATATGTCACGATCCTTCCTGTTTAACCACTTTAATCCCTACTGAATAAGTTTACATGCGAGCTATAAAAGTAGAGAAGATGTGGTTACATACATACACTGATTTCCTGGTAGCTTATAAAACACTTAATGGTCCTGCTCCCCCAGTGCTGTCTGGGTTTGTGAAGAAAGCTGACAGTAGAAACACCAGCGCTGTTGATAGAGGTGACTGCATTATACAGTGCAGCAAGAGCATGTTTGGAGTCATCACTTTCTTATCAGGCATTTCACAACTGGAATTCACTTCCGGCTGATTGGAGAAGACAAACAACCACCCCCCCCCCAAAAAAAGAAAGGTCTGGTTATTGGTTGAAGAAGTGTCAACACAAAACCACTTGTTTATTTAACATAGAGATCATCATCATATTTGGTGAGTACATAACGTATACATGTGCCTGCGGGTATTTTCTTTTAGTGGTAATGTTTTCAGAGCCATATTTCCAGGTGACTCATGGTGGCCAGTGGCCACTGCTGATTTGTCATAACCCCCCCATCTGTTTTCTCACGTTTTCAGGGACTTGCTTTAATGTCGTTGTTGTTTGTTGTCATCACCCATTGCTGTCTGCATACCTTTGTGTTTGGTGTAGCAATGATTTCCCCGTGTACATGGTGTAATCTGACCCTTGCTACGTGGTGTGCATGTCCCACACTGATGACCTCACTGCACCCCTGCTGTACTTGAGCTCCGTTGGCACAGAGTCACTGACTGGTGACCTCATGTACTGAGATTGGGGTTTTTGTTAAGGGAGGGAGGGAGGAGTGTTGCTGGCCGATGGGAGAATGGAGAGGAGTGCTGGGAGTGAGGCATCCCATAGGAACAGAGGAGGGGCAGGGTCAGAGGGTGAAAGGGAGCTGAGGTAATAGTTTGGCTGAAAATAATAACCTTCTAATCCAGTCCAGCTGTGAGAGGGTGCTGCGGAGCTGGGTGTTGAATGAGTCAGTGGGATTGAGAGGTTGGAGTCTTTGCCTGCATCCCTATTTTGTTTCGTATAAGATTCATTCATGCTTGTGTTTTGGAGTGTGTGTGTGTGTGTGTGTGTGTGTGTGTCACTAGGCTCCAATGTTATGGTGGAGGCCTGATAAAGTATTAAACAGTATGTATCACACAGAGATCAGCTGCCCCACCCAGATCAGACTATGCAGCTTCTCTGTCTCTTTTACCTGAATCCATGTACAGATTTTAAAATGTTCATATATTCCTTTTGTGTGTGTGTGTGTTAGTGTGGTTTCCTCTGTTGGAGGCAGTTTGGAGCAGGGCTGTGTTTGTGTTAGTGGTTTGGTATGGTGCGCTTTAGGATGTGGTGTGTGTTTTGGGAAAGTTTAAGAGTCACAGGACAAGTGTTGATTGCCTGTGGCAGCGACTGACTGCTGTGAGTGTGTATGAATGCGTGTGTGTGTGCGCTTGTCACTCTGTGGGTCACCAGAGTTTTCCCACAGTCTTGTCAGCTGTGATTTCCAGTGTGGGTTTTTTCCAGTAATAAAATTCCACCTCACTCAACCAGCTGTTCAAGGCAAGCAGCTTGTGGTCAGAGTGGAATTGAGTTTTGTCCATTGCTCAGTGATGTGGAAGCAGGTTTTGACAAGAATGCAGCCGACAGTGAATAGTTACCAGTGACACTGAGTGTTGTGTGCAGAGAAGTGACTTCATGTTGAGTCATCAGCCTTTATCTGCCTCTGTCTGTAGGTTAACGGCTCACAGCACAGCCAGTTCCAAGTGGTGTGGCAGCATTGAATTAAAGGATAGGTTTGCAGTTTTCCCGCTCTGTCTTAAAATAATTGGCACTAAACACTAAAAAGGTTCTGCTTGCTGTAATCATGGTTCCAGTTTTCAGCAATTACAGAATATATCTTTTCCTAACATGCTTCCAGTGTGAGTGAGCAATGAACAAATCTACGATGTTTGTTCTGTGCAAAAGATATTCCAGTGTTTGTACAAGGCTAAAATGATTCTTCTGACCAGTAAAAATCCTCCCAAGTTTGAGCCTTTACAGTCGTTCTGCTGAATCCTAGTAGACTTCAGGCATCTGACACCTCATATAAATGACTCACATTGTGTCTCACTTTGCAAAACAATATAAATTAAAGTATGCTTTAGTTTTGTTGCAAACTAACCACTTCAAAGAATGTGAAAAGCTTCCAACTTACCAAGGTTCCAGCACAAACAACACACTCTGCAAACTTTATCCTTAAACTATTATGCTAAAAACAAAGCAGACTAAAACATACTCAAAGAATAACATCAGTCTAATTTGCCCAGTTCTCAGTCAGTCAGATGCACTGGAACGGAATCTCTCCGTCTAACCTTTCTTTCATCTTCTTCTGTTCTGTGCAGTCGTCTGCTCTGTGTGTGGCCGCCGTGCATGCAGGTGTAGTGTCCAACGCTGTAGGAGGGAGGATCAGTGTGGTCAGCAGCAAAGGCATTCCTCATTATGAGGGCACACTGGCTAACAATGTCACTTCCACTGGGTAAGAGCTTCAGACACCAAGACCTTTCAGCATACACAAATGGTTGTTTAGTGCTTGTTTACATCATACGTCAGTAAAAATCAGTGTGTATGTATGTAACCTTAAATTTTTTTCCTTAAGAGGAACTTTGTCGAACAGTCTCTTCACCTTCAAGACCAGTGGTGAGTCTCTTAGCATTTTGTCCTGTTATAGTTTTGCTGTCTGTGTCTGGAACACAGTGTGCATCTGGACTGGATCCCTCATCCTTTAATCAAAGGAGAGGGGTTCAATTCAATAAAAAAAACAGTTGAGAATCAAATAAAATAAAAAACACGAAAATTATAATTTTATTTTTAATATGATCAAAATATAAATAAGGTGTGAGATTGATGGCATAGGAGAAAAACATGGAAACACATTATTTCTAAATCTCATTTAGTTTTGTTGATGTTAGTGATAGTAATCGTCTCTGTTTTCAGGTTGCTATGGCACCCTGGGATTAGAGTCTGGTGGCATTGGAGACAATCAGCTCTCAGCTTCGTCCGTGTGGGAGTGGAAGAGTGAGTGGCCCACAGCGGGGGCACGGCTTAAAAAGACAGGGTTACCTTGGGTGTCTTCTCAGACTGACCAGAAGCAGTGGCTGCAGATTGATCTAAAGCGGGAAAAGAGGATCACGGGTAATAAAATACTACTGTACACTTATACCACTATAGTCCTCCGGAGTCTGTATCACACTTACACAATGTTACATCTGTATTCATTGTTTGATTCTTTTACAAAAAGAGGGAGAGAGCATTGTTGTTATTAACATGTAACAAGCTGACTTTGAAAACCTGGCATATTGTTGCTGCTCATGCTTAAAGTGGCCTGAAATTAGAAATGACTAGAGAAATAATCTTATGGCGGATATCGCGTGTCGAACATGGCCCCCTGCTGTCATGGTTGTGGGTATGTCTAAATGAAATCCTCAGTCTAACATTAACCTAAAAGTGAGCCATGTCTGAATGACAGGAAGCCATCGATCTAATTAATCTCCCCTTCTGTCTGAGAAGGACATTAAATATTTACGCTTGAGTAAAGTGGACAGTGGATATAGTGAAGGATGTGAGTACAGCCTTGTTTAATCTCACAGTCTAATCACCTGCACCTCATCTTGTTTGTGCTGCCCATGCATCCAGGAATCATCACCACAGGCTCTACCCTGAGAGAGTACCAGTATTATCTTTCAGCATACCGGGTGCTGTACAGTAATGATGGCCAGCAGTGGTCCAGCTACAGGGAAGCAAATTCCACACAAGACAAGGTAATACAATCACCAAATCAATGAACCGTGCTTTCCCAACAATTACATCATTGGCTTCTAGTTTTTTCCTCCTCTTTAAATTAGTGCAGATGGACAAAAATGTCACTTTAGAAGACTGAAGGGACACACTTGGATTGTTTCCATAGCAACTGGTATTGACTAAGACGTTTATGGCAGGAAATGAGAGAAGTCAGTGGTTTGAGTTAAGTGCTGTGGTGGACAAGTATGGACACTTGGGCATTAATAATGAATGGATATGGATTTAGTGACTGTGCTGCAGGGCTGGAACTGCTGTGCGCAGTGATTCCCACAGGCTCGTGTTGCGCAGAGCAAAAGCGTTATTAGCCTGCCAGCTCGGATAAGCAGCTTATAGAGTATTGTGCATTTGTTCAGTCTGAAATACAAATGGTTCTGGTGAACTGATTCCTGGCCTTGTGATCTCTAGCTCCAATAAGAGTGTTTTTCCCATGTGACGGTAGATTCTCCAAGGCAATGTCAACTACCTGCATGAGGTGAGGAATAACTTCATTCCTCCGATTGAAGCCCGGTTCGTGAGGATAAATCCCTCATCGTGGCACCAGAGAATCGCGCTCAAATTGGAGTTACTTGGCTGCCAAATTCCTTCAAGTAAGCAGAAAAAACAAACTTCTCCTAATAAGAGTATTTTAAGATCAGTTGCGTAGATTTTGATTGTTTGCAGTGAGGAGGTCGACGGAGCCGAAGCCGGGGCCACGGATGCATCCTCACTCTCGCCATTCTCCGCTTCCCGGAACAAAACGTCCGCCTCACCTTAGCCAGACAACTCCCCCCCCAGACATCCGAAACACCACTATGCCTCCCCACACCAGCAAAGGTGTGTCCCGTTTTTACCAGTACAGCTTGTTTGGTCCCCAGTAGAGAGGGTCGTTATCTGGTGTTGACTGTAATTTTTGTGCTCTCAGATGTGGCCCTGGCTGCAGTTCTGGTTCCTGTGTTGGTCATGGTCCTGACTGCTCTCATCTTCATTGTAGTTTGTGCTTGGCACTGGAGGAACAGGTAAGTTCTAGTTACTGTGGAATAAGGAAAATCGAAGACTTGGGAGTTGTTAGATGTGAGGTATTTCTCTCTCTTTACAGGAAGAAGAGCTCTGAGGGAACGTATGATCTTCCTCACTGGGATCGCACTGGTATGTTGTCCCTCTGCATCACAGGTTAACGGAGTGTGTTTGGTGAGTATGTCGCTTCATGTCTGTGCATTTCCATCCGTTCCCGCTCTAGACTGGTGGAAAAGCATGAAGCAGCTGCTGCCATCCAAAATGGTGGAAACTGAAGATCCGATTCGGTACAGCAGCAGCGAGGTTGGTCGGCTAACTGGGAGAGGTGCTGTACCACGACTGCACACTGAGCCTGCAGGTAAATACTGTTACTGAAGGACCCAGATGTACAAGCAGTCCGTTTTTGAGCTTGTTTTGTTTGACACGCTACTCTTTGTATAAATAATACTGGCCGAGACATGTGATAGTTTAAAGATAACACCAGTTGTAATTGTACATCATTCACATCCATGTTTCCTACTGCGGTTCGTAGGAATAATGTAGAACACCATGTAACTCACATACTGTAAGATGTCCGTATTTATTAACGAATGCTGTCTTTTCAGAATATGCCCAGCCACTGGTCAGTGGTGTTACAACATTAGGTGCACGTTCAACCTTTAAACCAGACGAGGGTCCTAGCCCGGGATATTCAGATCCAGACCTGTATGACGCCCCCATCTCACCAGATGTATACCATGCCTACGCAGAGCCCCTGCCGGCCTCCGGGTCTGAATATGCCACACCTATTGTGGTCGATATGGGCTGTCACCCATCAGGGGGCTCTCCTTTGAACCAGCCTGCTGCTGTGTGTAGTTTCAAGGGTGCCGGGCCCACCTCTCTGCTCGCACGGACAGAAAATGGCCAGTCAGGGAGGTTGGCATACGATACACCTAAGAATGCTACTGGGCAGGTCACACCCACTGAGGATCTCGCCTATCAGGTTCCTCAGAGAGGCGCTCAGAAGCCAAAGGGACAGAGCTGAAGATCTAGGATGCACATGGCCTTCATCTGCTCGGCACAACCCAATGGACTAAGGTAGAGGGTTGTTAAAAGGAGGAGATGTGAGCCCCAAAATCCTGGTCTCGAGTCTTGAATGAACACTACCTTAGCGTTAGAAGCATCTGGAGATGTCTGTATTGCCTAATTGTTACTGCATGGCTACAATCTGCTATTGTTGTGCCGTTACAGTCCTATCACTGAAACCACACAGATGAATGTGTTTGTGCCAGGTGTGAGAGTTGGCGACGGATGAACAGGGAGGAGGGGGGAAGAGGAGAAAGCTGACTACTGTTCGATAAAGACTTTGTCCCTGTTTTGTGATTCTTAGTTCTTGCCTTCTGTGAAACTGTGATTCCCATTTTTTTCTCGTTACATACTGAACCAGGTTCAGCTGAAATGTGCCTGATAATACACATTGATCAAGTCTATGGCTTCTCTTAAACAATCAGTTGCATGTCACGTGAAATACCCCACACTAAAGGTCAGAGGATTCCCCCTTTCTAGAGGAACTAGTTTTCATGGTACGTTTTGTCTTACTTTGTTGAAAAGCATGACTTGAAACTGTGTAAAGTTCTAGTAATTCCATTACTGCAAACCTGTTTAAACTCTCACCATTTACTGATATTTATTCTATTTCACATCCTGCTGAGTTTCTCCTTATGAGAAATTGCCCGCTACTACCCTCACCGGTAACAGATAAAAGCATTGTGGTTGCACATAAATCGTGTCAGATGTTGTGAGTTTAAAGAAGTGGGTCGGGAGAGTCAATCCAACAAAAACTTTCAGTATTTGAGACCAAATGTTGCCTTTTGTGTGCGTATGCGATGTTGATTCATACCAGATCTGACTTTTCTATTTGTGCCAACAGTGTAAGTTCAACCAAATAAACCTTTATACCAGTCTTAAAGTAGGAAAAACTATTTTGAAAATCTAGTTGGATGTTCTAGTGGGAAAAAAAGGTACAGAGTAAAGGAGGGGGTAGATGGATTAATCTGTTACAGCTGATAATTAATGGTTTACTGTGCGTTTTTGTGCATCATGGTGATTGTTTTGTCAAATGGGTGTTTGGTCTGTCCAGGTGCATTTGGCTGTTATCTGTGTGCACCGTAAGTTGTTTCCATATTCAGTCCTGTGTTTCGTTTGTTTTATGGACTGGTTACTATGTGGCTCAGTTTTAGGACCTGTTCAGTCATTGTGATCAACACCAGTAGACTTCATTCCTCTCCTGTCTACCTGTGGTACTGACGTGACCAAACACTCGCTGATGGAATGAGCTGTTTTAAACCTTTGCAGCTCAGCAGCCTCGCCTGTGGGAAGGTGCTGCTCACAAGCTGTGCCGCCAGTCGTGCTTTGATGCTCAATAACCAAGGTGAACGATATTCAGAGTTTTGGTGCTCTCTGGTTACAGCGAGGTTGTACTTTCATGGCTCTCAATGATTGTAAATAGAAAAATAAAGTGTTTTTTTTTTAAAGTTGTTTATTACAATCTTCAGCTGTCATCAAAACATGTTGAACATATTTCCAACATGCACAATAGTCATTCAAAATCATCTGATGAATACAGTTTGATCAAAACTGTTTTGTCTGCAGAGGTGATGGCATTCCCTGTTGTTAGCATGCTAACATGCTAAATTAATACGCTGGACCCTGTAAACATAAACTGTAGCTCAAAGCCTAGCTATGATCATCCTGAATGCCCAACTCACGCAAGCACAGAAAATGGTACAAAAAATGGTTTCCTGAGGGGCACTAAAATTATGGACATGACTGCGTGAAGGTACAATGACTCTTCATTTTCCATTAGTTTTAACTTCAGATATTCTGTATATGCCCCTGTAAACAAATCTGTGCTACGTTCAGCACATTTCTGTGTTTAAAGTGATTTATTTTTAAATGCTGCCTTTTTGTTGTAGAATTAGTGACATTTTCCTAATTTGCTTGTGTTCTGTCTATTCTGAAGTTGCAGTGTGTTGAACTCTGAGCCACCGTACAAACTCTGCAGTGTCCAAGTACAGCCTCACCAAAGTCCTAGTAAACAAGTACATCAGTAATCTTCACGAACAGATTATACATATATATATGTACAAAATAGAATTACTTATGGTTTCATACAGCAGCTATGACATAACAAAGGTGCTGTAATTAAAGGTTCAGGGTAAAATTTGAATTACCAGTAATATCTATGTTGCTGCTGCTTTTAATAAGGCGTTAGACGCCTCAACACCAGTGACTGTATTTTAGAGATTGTAAATGTCATAATTTGACTTAACAGAATTGTATTAACAGTACAAAAACACAATAGTGTGTATTAAAAAGGCAAACGTTCAAGTAAAATAAACAGTTAAAGAAAGCCTGGAGCCTGTGCTAACACGCCCAGCGTTCACAAGTGCAGCATCATCACAATAAAAGCCAACGCACATGAAAATCATTTAGATGACAGGGAGAGTGATTTTCCAGATGTCACATTGAATTACTTTAAAAGTGATGTTATTACTGCAAATTAATATTATTTTTTAACCACTCTCCTTATCCCTCATTTGCTTAGGTCAATGGTATTCTCATTCAGGATTTGTAGTGTGTTTAAAACAGCAACTATAAGCAGCTCCGTGATTTGTAATTTCATCTGCTTGTCATTCCGGAGCACCTTGTACCCTTCATTCCATCATATTGTTTCCATTCTTTCCCAACTTCCACCAAAACACTGTGAGCATGACAGCTGCCGTGAGGATTAGGCCACTGGTTACTAGGTAAGCAATGGGCAGGAAATGGTTCTGACCTCCAAACCAGGTCAGTGTGGTCAGCACCACTTCCTTTCTGCCTCGGAAGTACTGCACAGGGAAGTCTGGAAAAGCAGAGGTCAAGGCGCAAAATACCAATTGTCACAGAAGCAGTGACTTGTCCTAAAATAGTTCTTAAAACAATGGGACATGCATCAGTAACTCTAACTGATACCAACGTTTCCACACAAAGCCATCGCTGACCGCAGCAAAAGGATACTGTAGGAAATCTCAATGCTGTAATTCCCGATTGGAAGTCCTTTAGTGAAGGGCTTGTTGGCTCGGTATAAAACCCCATAGAGCTTCTTGAAGTTGGGGAAGGCTGCCTCCCTCATCCATATGAGCAGGTCATCGTTGATGAAGCCATTGTTGGTCGGATCAAGGGGAGCGAGCTCATACACAGGCTTCTGCCAGTACAGAGGCTTTGCCGAGCCTGTGGAGTGATCACAAACCGCACAAGGAATGACCATCTAACTGAAATTCTGATTCTGTGTTTGACCGAGCTTACGCATCTCTGTACCTTCAAACACTTGAGCCAGAGTCAGGTTGTCAATCGTTGGATTGCGGAACTTGACATTTTTGTCGGTGTACCAGGTGATGCCTCGACGTAACAGAGGAACCTCAACAGACAAACCACTGGATCCGTGAAAGGTCAGAGAGTAGGAGTCTGAGAGATGAGAGTGAAAAATCGGTGAGAGGAGAAGGGGAAGATGAGGTGCGGTAAATGTATTTTAGCTGTGTTGTTCACCATTAAACAGGCTGTTGGCCACAGCGCCGCAGGGGGCGATAGGGAGTCCATTCTGGTCTTTGGCGAATGGCTCGCAATATGAACTGGGGTTCTAGTGTTGGAACAAGATTAACTAAAGATTATTTAGGAATAAAAAATAAGAATTAAAACAGTGCTTGAAAGTTAAAACTACACAGATAAGTTCAACCAAGGAATATTAATAATATATTGGTAACTCAATATTTTGAGGAGCTACCTTTAACTTGGTCTTCCTGCCAACCAGCTGTCCATCATCTCTGGAGTCCATGTATCTGCGAAGGTTCTGATGGAAGTTCCTGAGACCGTAGTAAAAAAACACGTCTCCCTACAACAGCAACAGGAAACACCGTGTCAGGATGTGCACAGAGAGACATAGACACCTGCTTCTCCGTCCGCAGGTTTCACAGAATTCGATAAAAACCTTTTAGAGCTTTCAACCACAGCTGTGTCTCTTGTTTTGAGGTAATTTACCTTGAATGCTTTCTCGATGGCAAACACGACCTTACAGCTGCAGCTCTCTGCTGCATTGCTCACGTTTTTTCGTTTCTCAAAACATTTATCACACGTCCCAGCCTCTGTGTAGTCCAGCTGAAGAGACAGGAAGGAGTTAATCGTGGTTGTTCCCCTTTAGACCTTTACCTCGGTTACTCACATTTTTATTACACACACATTCAAACTTTCTATGTATCCAAAAGGTTCTACATAGGGAAGTGCAACCAGAAAAACAAAGACTCACCTTTATTTCCTGTGTGCTCTGTACTGTGAGAAGCAGCCATACGCCCAACACCAAACAGATTAAAGCCATAAAGTAGAAGAAAGGCAGCACCGTGTTAGCTGTTAGCATGGGAGACCAGGCAGGTAGCCTCTGCTGTTTGAAAGCCGAGTTGTCCGGCCTGCGAGACAGGGGCCCAGACTTGTCCTTCGCTTTGCCCATGAGAGAAACTTTCACTTGAAGACAGAGAAGGAACTTGCAGCACAGCTAAACACCAACAGTGCTCGAGAAGGCGCCACTATCTTCTCTTCCTGTTCTTTATTTCAGCAACATCTCCCAGCACATTCGCAGCTCTGTTTGCCAAGCGATTTTCCCAGCAGGCCTTGCTGGGTGGGTTATACGATTGCGGTGTGTTACTTATTAACCACAATCCCTTACTGAACTACCTCATTTTGTTTCCTGCTACACTTTCTTTGCGATTTTGTTTTTCATTTATTCTGCAACACACAGGTTTCTGTTTGCCGTTTTATGTCTCAGCAAAACGTTATTATAAAAGGGGCGTCCTAGTGGGCAAGTAAACCCGTGACCTCACAGTCTCAGTAGGAGGGACTTTCCAAGGTGAGAGTAAACAAACAAAAGGATGCTGGTTTCATTCGGAGTCTGTTTATTCAATCTATCACACTGAGACATTGTGTTGGACCACGAGCGAACAAATGGCACCGCATATCTGACACAGCTTGTCAAAATAGTAAAAGCATAGCACAGGGTTTGACAGCGGCACAAAAGGGAAATCAACAGGATGAGGCCCATCGGCACTAGAACATCACTTTAACCATCAAATCACTAGGGGCGTCATGAACAGGTGGAGTTAAAAAAGTCCAATTTTGACTTTGTTTTCCTTGCAGCCATTCAGCATACCACATTCCAGCAGCTTCATAAAGTCCACTTTGACCTGAAAGAGAAGGACATAGTGGACGTGCTACAAAAACTGTAAACTCCAGACAAATTATTCCTCTTCGAATGATAATCACATAATCATTTTTTACACCTATTTTTCACTGAAACATCCTGAAGAATAATAATAAGTCATATTTACTACATATACTAAGATTTTTTATGCATATGTTTAACTGATGGGCATCACATAACTTTTATATTAGACCATAATTGGCTTTCAAATTGGCTGAAACAATGTCACAAAGTCATGGTTGTGTGAAGGGCTGCTATTATAGATTATTTTGATTATTGATAAATTATTTGACAATAAAATATCAAAGGACTGTGATAGATATCAATCACAATTTCCTAGCACACAAAGTAGCATCCTCTCATTGTTTGTTTTTTCCAGTCAACAATCCAAAACCCGAAGATGCTCGTTCTACTATCACAGTGGCAAATGGCAAGTCCTCAGAATTCTAACGCTGTAGAATTATCAAGAATTGCTGCTTGATTTCTTTCTATCATGTAATCAATTACTCAACTGATAATGTCTGCAGCGAGCAGCACGTCATTTTTTTAGTGTAGAGAGTCTTTCACTATATCCACTTAAATATAACAATACACAATTAATATGCTGAATAAAATGTTTGCTGTAGTGTGATTAGTCATAAAGATCTAATGAGTTAATTACCTCAGGAATGTCCACCATTCTTCTGAGCTTCTGGTCCCTCCAGTTCCAGTCCAGAACCAGGTATCTCAAAGCACGCAAGTTCAAACCCTCTAGAACCAAACAACGAAAGCCCCCATCGATCAGGAATCCTTTAAAAGCTGCAAAGTGACACAGTGAGACTACAGTGTCCACACCCACCTCTCTCAATAAGAGCACTGATCCTGCCGGGCGTCCCGACTCCAATGTGGGCGACACCTTTCTGCAGCAGCTTCACCTGCTCCTCAACCTGCAACATCAACAGGAACAAACATGAATAAGTGCCCTGGTAACATCCACACGCATCTTAAATGCTATCTCTATTACCTTAATATGCTTTGCAAAAAGCTTTATGGCTTTGGCTTCACCCTTGAAGGTCGTCAGCTGCCTGGGAATAACACAAATGTAAGTAAGTCAAGAAAGAATTTCCATTGTGCAAAAGTCATCAGTAAATGCTGGCGTGTCCCTTACTTGATGAGCTCAATGGTTCGAAGAGCAGAGCTACAGACGATGAGAATAACCACCGAACTCTTATCTGTGTGCTGCTTCTGGATCTTTGCCCACTTGGGACAAACTACCAGTTAGAGGAAAAGAAAAAACAAAAGAAGCATCTGTGTTTAACAGTAACAGATGACGGGAGGTTTATTCAAACGAAAATTTTAATTCACACTCACCCTGTTTTAGATACGAGGAGAGGGTATGAGTCAGGTCGTTACTGGACAGGAAACAGGAGTCTGGGAGATGCAGGAGGGCAGACAACGACCTTGGTCAGTCAACGCATCAGCAGATATTGATTGAAGTTTCAAGTTAAAGGGGACTTCCTCTGACTCACCCTGCAACGTGAGCTCCTCCTGCTCTATCACAGAGCGCTTGTCTGAGAAATACTGTGTGATCACCTCCTGCAGATCAGCTGGACAGCCTGGTTTGGGTTCTGATGTGGCTAAGACATCTGTAATTGTCTTCTTCTTCTACGAAAAAAAAATCCATTAATGTGATATTCACAGATAAAGCTTTGTAACTGCCACAGCATACAGCGCCTGTTGTACAGCAGGTGCCGCCAAACTCACCCTCCTCTTTTTTGGGGGTTTAGTTGACTTTGCATCCTCGGTCTCTTTCTTTTGAGGAATAATACACTCTTTCTGTAAAAACAATGCATGCAGAACTCACAGTTCAGGTCCCAGACGATATATATACTATGTGAATTATAAAATGAAACAATGAACTGCATGCATGTAGTAGTGGAATAGAATCACAGCAGAATACCTGTTCATCACTTTTCTTCTTCTTGGCTTTGATCGTTCTCTCCGTTATCTTCCTCTTCTCTGGTTTTGTCTTTGTTTTTTCTGTTGGCTGCGTCTGTTGTTCTGTCCCGTCCTCTGACTCACACACATCTGAAAAAAAGAGAATTTTTTCCATATTTATAAAATAACTCGCTGCACAAGATAAGGACATTGTTAAGATGATGTAAAAACAAACCTATAAAGTACATAACATTCTGTCTCAGACGGATTCTCCTCTCGCTGATACATTTCAGGCACCAAAGCAAAATAACACTACCTGGTATAAAGAGTACCTGAAGTAATAGCAATGTAGCAGACCTCAAACCAAGCATCTGGTTATATTTAGCCACCTCGTTGCCACCACTTGTGCATACCCTCTGTCTCATGGTATGAGGTCATGCTCAGACCCTTCGGTATGCTTGCTGAAAACACTCCAGCTTTAAAAAACAGATGCCAGAATGAACTCATACATTGTGGGTTTTACTGCAGCGCCCTTCCCGGTGGTGCATATTTTAAATACTGGTACTTTATAGTCCTTTTTGTGCATCTTCAACATGAACGAACAGATGGGACGAAGCCCCCAGTGGACAGGCTAAAAAGCCTCGGATGTATCTGTAGAAGCCAGTTTTGGGTGGGGTCATGTCACATTTCAGACAGAAAAAAGCATCGTGACAGTGACACGACATCAAAAAGATATCATGACATTATTATTACATATATGATTAATGACAAAGGTTTGAGAAAATGTGATTTCTGATTCTGAAAGATGCAAAAATGTGGTTTAATTACCACATTTCTGCAGTAGAAGTTCCTGCAATGACAGTTTTATAGCACTATTGACATATTAATTATATGTGGATCAGATCAAAACAATGGATTGATTTGGAAAATAAGCCACACATTAGGCTGCGTGATAAAACCTGTTAGTTGAAGTGCTCGTGACCTCTCATTGAAAGTTCATTTAGAAGTAGAAGTTCACTGTGTGATTTAGAGGAGTAACCACACATAAACTCATAATGGGAGGTTTTTCTTTCAGTTTACAGACTATAACACATTTTCTTTTCATCTGAATATGATGATGGTAAACAACAGTTCACCAGCCTCTGACCTGCTGCAGCATGCTGCTCCAGAACAGGAACGTTCCCAAAAGGCCTCCACACATTGACTAACTCTAGACTCCAGATTTCCTGCCTTGTTCTCTAATCTCACAATCAATTCATCTAATCTTTATTATCAACCATCTGCTGTTCTCTGCCTTCATTGTGGCCGTTACAGTCCTGGGCCACAGAGAAAAGAAAAGGCAATCTGAAAGATGGATGGGGAATCTCAGTCCACTCTTGCTCTCCCATCCTCCCTCAGGTCTTCTTCCTTTCCATCATTCTATAGCCACACTCATTTCCACCGCATCCCTAACGTCATCCTTGTTTATTGCCGTTATCCGTCCAGGCAAATGCTCATTCTGCTGAGAGACCACCCCCCCCCCCAATATTGATGGGCCGTTCACCTCTCTCTCCCTCTCCTTCCCCTGCTGCTCATCCCTTTCTCACCGCCACTCTGGACGGTTGTGAGGAAAACAGGGGTTAGACAGGTTCTCAGGAAGAGAGGACCGAGCAAAGAAGGAAGACTGGGGAAGGAAGACAGAGACGAGGAAGAATTTGATAGAAGATCAATTCAAACCAAATTAGTGAGCAGTCCACCAGTCCAGCTGCACAGGGGTAAGTGTTTTTTTTTGTACTGGAACTGATCATTAGGTATAAATGTGAAGTGTGTGCAGTGAGCTGTGAAATTCATATTAACACTCAGCCTCAGATGTTAACTAAACCCTTTGTTGACTCTAAGGTGCTAAAAGAGCAGCCAGACTGATGTTAGTCCTGAAAAAAAAACCCCCACACACAGAAACCTCATGTGGGCGATGAGCTGTTGATTCACTATGAGTTTAATTTAGTGCTGTTCAAGAGCAAATGCACTGCGTGGACATAACAGATGACATAACAACCATCAGGAGTAGACGTACACTAAAATGGAAGCACATAGAGTTGCATCTACAAGAGTATGGGAGGTTTCCCTGCAGCACTGCCATAACATCTTCATGGTGGAAGGCAGAAGGCCATTAAAAAAGTCAGTTTACCCTAATGACAATGGAACATTTAATACAGGACATTCTCCGAGTATCTACAGAAAAGACACGGCAACGAGACACAAGGTGGTTCAAGAATTAGCTCTGATTTCTTAAATCTCTGCCAATTTATTATAGAGACCTCTGAAGAAACACTGGCCCGAGGGCCCAATTTTTGTAAAGTAATTTGAAACGTAACTAGCACCTGACTTATTAAACACTTTGACTGATTGATCACACACAAGTCTTCTAATGACGACCAAAAGGAGCCGAGGCTAATGCTCCAACATGATCAATAATCAGAGTGGAGATGCAAAAGAAGAAGTACATGTGGCTCTGTGCATGACACAAAAGAGATAAAGGAAATGAAAAATGTCTTGTGAGCTGCTACTACGGGCATCAGAACAACTGACAACATGTACTCTCTCATCTCTGGAAATCTGCTGGATGGATGAACACCAATTTCCAAAAGATGTTCGTTCATGCATTATTTTAATCAAAGTGGCCCAGACTGATGCAACGTATGGACACCCAAACGTGCAGCTATTGACCTCCTATTTACAGCTGGGAGGGTGTGTGTAACCTTGCTGTATGGTGTGCATATACTGCTGCATGCTTGTCCAAATGCATTGTCTTGTTTCCTCTTTCTTTACACAACAGATACAACGTACGGGTGTGTAGGAAGTGTGCGTGCTTTCGTTAGCATCCAGAGCAATAAGCTTACAGCTCAGATGAGCACACATCAATTGTTACCCTGCAAACTCAGTACATTATATACAATACATGCTCACCGACCCCCCAAAGATGCTGTGTTGTAACAGTGCTTCTAAAAAATATATATTTCAATTCAATCCAGTGCTCACTTCAGCAATCAATAACTCATCTCAGAACATGTAGTATTGCCTAATCTTGGGGTGCTGGTGGGTGAGGAGTGGGTGTAGCCGGTGCTGGTTTTGGAAGCTGAAGCATCCTGTCTAAAACCACAATATGAGCATGTGTTATTGTTATTAAATCAATAGGGCTTAAGGCTGCATGCGCAAAAGTTGTAAGCAGGATGTGGTGGAACGAAGAGTCAGTGACTTCCAGCACTTCACTTTGACCTATTCAGTTCTGTAATGTTTTCTTTTTATTAACTTAATTGCTGTGATGTGTATCCAATGTATGTCAATCTCTGAGGCTGTTAAGATGAATTCACAGTAGGTGGGGGTTTGCTGGCGGCCTCTTCGAGTTCTCGTTAGTGTTTGTCCGTACAGCTCAGAGCTCAGGCATGGGGATGGTGCGGGTGCAGGGACGACGCATCACCAGCAGGTGGAGTAGTAGACGCACAGTAAGGCCAACAGGCATCACAACTAAACTAAATCTTTTCAAAGGGTAACATGCTCTACACTCCTGTGACTGTAGTTATGAATTAAACATGCATCACAGTAAAGCAAATGCCTACTCTAAGAAAAGCAAAGACCACTCACCAATCAACACTCTTAACTACTTACAGTACTTAGGTTTCAGCCCAGAAAGAAACAGCTATGCACACAATATGATTTGTGTTATCTCTACAGGGAACAGGTGCCAAGTAATACCAAGCACAGTGCAGATCTTATTTCATCATCCATCGATGGATGTTTTAGCTGTATAGTTAAAAGAGACCTTGTTTTGTGCACGTCTACACATGGACGCGTCTGTGTGTGTGTGTGTGTGTTTATGAGGATTGCAATATCTCTGCTGATACTCCTTTTTATTGTAGTCAAATGTAAGCGCCTGGTTTGTTGAATTATCTATTATTCAGCTACACAAGAGAGAAGAGGGAAAAGGTAAAATAGTTAATAGGCCCCGTCTCAGTGACATCCTTCATTTTCAGACGTTTTAATTGGCTGCTCTGTGTGGTATAATGATCCAGTTTATACTGACATCCACGTGTTTCAGTCGAGCCAATCCTGCCTGGAAGAGTGCGATAGGAGCCCTTGATGTTGCACAGTAGGTGCTTATCAGAGATAGCAGGTTATGTAAATAACCCAAAGCTTTTAAGCTTTTGCAAGAGTTCAATGAGGAGACAGTGTTCTCACCTTGACAGCACACTGTAGCTTATGTAACGTGGGTCCTGTTACTGGCTAAATTAGGCCGATAAACCTCAGCTCAAATAAGTGTGCCTCTGGCACTGCTCTCTATTGACATCGCAACTCTGTTTCCTGTCCCCTTTGTTCTTAACTAACAGACATATTCCTAATCTTAACAACTATTCCTCCCTAGCTTATGTCTAAAAGCCCCCTGTGGCTGGTCTCATATGCATGATATTAGCAACACTGCTCACACTCTGTCATACACCAATGCAAGCCTCTGATGCAACGCATGTGGAATTTAGCATCTGACATCATCACAAAATCAGGAGTGAAATGTGTTTGCACGTCTGTATACATGCACATCCACGAACTCCACCGTGCACAGCAGTGGGGTTTAACAACAGAAATGATTCCTAGAAGATGCGGCCTGCACCAGAGCACAACAATGCAAACCACATTTCATTACATCATCGACCAACAAATAGCCGTCTCTTGGCTTTCCACAGCTATGGTTACCATTTCATTTACAGACAATGGTTACACGAACGCAGTAAAGACGACATGCAACAATTAGGCCTCACGGCCTTTCTATTATATTTAAGTTATACAAGGGTTTATCATGCAAGGGAGTTTATGCTGCTACTGTAGTGTAATCCTTCTGCCTAAATGGGAAAATGCTGTATTTATTTCCAAAGGTTCAGATTATTATTGATCCATAGTAAAGTTTCAAAGGGAATCTAATTCATAATAAACTGTACTCTTTCATCAGCCTCAAACTCAACATTCAGTGGATCTAAAAGCCTTGGGGCAGCGCAGACAGCAGGAGCACTGCTACAGCCACATCTGGTGATTAACACTCAATGCAATAATTAGTGAGTCGAGGCCAAATTCAACCTTCAATCAACACCTTCTGCCAGCCGCAGAAAAACAATCATGTAAGACGCTGATGTTTTTCAGTAGAGGGATGGCAGAGCTTGCAGTGAAGGTAATGCTCACTCTATGCTAAAGTCATCACTATACGAGGCGTTTGGCAATATGTCCAACCTAACCACACACATAATCCAAAATACTACAGCGGCGCTGCTGATGACAAAACCCATTTAAAGGCTGTTCAACATCTTCTATCCACTCAAGCTGGCTTTCCAACTGTATAATTTTTCTCTTACTTCGCTCTCACCGACAATGCCTGCAGCACTGTGCTCCTGCCAAAACATACATGCGAATTATAGACTGCAATGCCAACTTAACCCTGGAAACGGGAGGCCAAAGAGGACTCCGGGGCACAGACTGAGCCAGCCTCACATGACAGGTGGATGTTAAGTGGATATGAGCTGGCAATGAGCTGGGGGGGGTCATAGGACAGGCTGTTTGGTCCGAGGTGTGAGAGAAACGTCAGATAAAGAATAAGGTTTATTTTGCCAACAATACATTTCCAACCACTGCATACCAGGCTGACCAATCTTCAATACATTTTCAGACAGCTGCATCGGGAGGTCACTTAAAGCTGCTCCTTTAACTAAATTCACCATAAACAGCTGTAATGAATAAAAAGGGGAAACTACAGAGAGACAGTCAACACCTGGCACAACTGGAGAGATGTAGAAAAATATGTATATGAATCCATCTCCAAAAAGCACTTGTAATATACTTTGTTTATTTCTGTTAGCTTGTTAGACGTCTTTGTTTTCCTTGCCTTTTTTTG
Source organism: Microctenopoma steveboyesi (assembly GCA_032359275.1). Classification (NCBI taxonomy): domain Eukaryota; kingdom Metazoa; phylum Chordata; class Actinopteri; order Anabantiformes; family Anabantidae; genus Microctenopoma; species Microctenopoma steveboyesi. The sequence continues at coordinate 5,786,477 of JAUMHF010000013.1, forward strand.
GCATCCTGCTTCACCTCTTAGCATGTTATTCCTACAAACTTATCACACGACCCACTTACACACACGTTTGTATGTGTGTAACACAGAACAACACTTCTAGTAGACAACAGCACTTTGCAAAGACATCTTAAAATATTATAATAAATATTATAATAAAAAACAAACAAGCTTTAACTTTACTGTTTGGAGCCCACCCGTGTGTACATCCAGACATTTGAGACATGGTGCAGGGAGTGAGATGATTATCTGTAAGTGTTAATCATTTATTCTGGATGCAGACGTGCCTGCCCTGGGTGGTGATCAGATAAATATACAGAGGGGGCCAGCCACATGTGTGGCGGCCAACCTGCCTGCCCGCGGACAGTCCTCTGTGGGACAACCCTGGCAACCATCATAAAGGCTGACTCTGGCTCTGAGCCACAACTTAAGGGGTATTTTCACATGCCTGGCATCGTGTGGGAGTGTGCTTAGACATCAGTGTACATGTGCTTGTCTAGACACTGCGAGCACACTGAGTAAAGAGCACAGTCTGAGTCATGTCATCAGTGCATGAATGTGTGAGAGAGGGAATTGTGAGGTGGTCAGACCCCATCACCGTGAGTCAATTGAAGGCCGAGGGCAAAAGAACGGCAGCGCATGTCTTGGCTCGACTGTTCACATTAACAACACCAATAGATGGGCAGAGGAAAAAAAGAAATATACACACACACACCCGTGTCCAAGAAAAACAGACCCCGGGCCACCACAGAAAATATGTGCCAAAGAGCACCAGCTCACATCAGCTCTGCTGCCTGCATTCATCACGTGAACCGACCCCCGAGTTAAACCTCCTGAAAGTGATCAGTAAAGGATTGTTTCTATGAATATGACTTCTGAGTACACAAAGTGTTAATAGTTTGCCTGATGCAAAGCCCTCTGCAACTGTGTTCTGTAATCTTCTATCGTCCTTTATGCTTTCTTTTTTTTATTAAAAGAAGCGCAGCAAAGGAACACAGGGACAGCAGAGACGGCTACATCCGTCTTCCTGATTGATGCAGAGAGGGCATCTGAAGGAAGGGAGGGAGTTTGAGCACGTCACACTATATTTTCACACAGAGGCCAAGTGAAAGATACCTCTCACACTCTCACAAAACGATGTTACTGACTACGATCAGAAACAGCTGAGGGGCCTACTTTCTGTTTGGTCTGTCTTTCTTGCTCTGTGTTGTACCACTGTTCATCTTGTTCAGACAGTCTCATGGTTGCTTTCAGGCCTTGATCGCAACCAGCAGATGCTACCTGTCTGTGCGTATGTGTTTGCACAGGAGGTGGCTGTTTTAGGGTTTAGAAAGAGAATGTCTAACAAGCACCAATAAAAAGGTCAGAGGAGGGCTTTAACAACTACACAGAAAACAACCTCTGGGTGTTTTTAGACTCTTCCATCCAATTGCGTTTCTCAATTTCCACAAAAAGGAAAACACATGGGCCGTTAGTTACTTATCTAAAGAAACTCGACCAACAACTGGGGAATTAGGAGGCGTTCTGGGCCTCTGTGAGAGTCTGGAACAGAGAAGCAGAGCTGAAGACCAGAGAGGTGACATCATCGTTCACTAATATGAACCTGCTTGCCTTCTCTCTCTAAATATGGGCTGCAAACACCGAGTCAGAGAAAGCTGGCGGGCTAACGCGTTTTAGTTGATGTGATCTGCTGCGAAAAGGCACATGCTGCACACATGTTGAGCTCTTATGTGGTCTGCAGTAAACATCCCACTTTAATGCAACCTTTGGTCCCTTTGTCTGCTGAGATGGCAGCGATTGCTATAAAAGGTGCAGAAAGAAAAGCTCGACATAGGATGACATGTGTCACACGGGGCCAGTCGTATTCGTAACACCTACTGTTACAAAGGAAGCTCTGGATCAGCCTAACAACATTTATATAATCTACACCAGCCAGTCCTAAAGCACAGCGCTGTTTAACCCTTAATTTCTCATTCTCCAGAACACCAACAAAGTCAGTCTTTCACCCTACATCATCATCCAGAGGCACAGCATGAGAAACAAAAGGGAGAGGTGGGAGAACAGTCACACACGAGAAGACCTGTCCCGTGATGACTTGTTGTTTCTGCTCAGTCTCCTGGAGGGAGAACTACAGGTAAGGTCCTTCACCGCAGCATAAACATATATTCTGTTGTTTATATTAGCTCATGTAAAGCTCGAGGGTGAGGGTGTGACTACAGCCACCACAATATATTCAACTCATTTTGTTTGTTTACGCTAGGCCAGAGATGAGGTAATTGCCGTGTTGAAATCAGAGAAGACCAACCCAGCACTACTTGGGGCACACTATGGTGTGAGTGGAGCGGAGAAGGTGCTCCGCGCCCTGCAGAGAGACTCCCTCCGTACCCAGCAGGACCACCTGCAGGATGTCTACAAAAAAACAATTACTGAGGTACCAGCAGCCAATAGCAAGAAACCAGGCGCCATATGGAGCGGATAATCAAATTTAATGAGATGAATGCATTACTGTCTGAGGAAAGAACATCTATTACTACCGCATCATTGCACACATTTGTTATTTTGCACTACAGGTGTAATATTTGCTAAATCTATTCTTTGGCAATGATTATGCACATGTCAACTGTACTGTTTTTTTCATGAGTTGTACTAATCTATAGATTTTTGTAAGGTTTATAATTTGAATGAAATTATAATCCAAGAAATCAGAATCAGTAGTAAATATTCTACTGTCTGAGCCAGCTGTATTGAGATGGAGGTCTTAATTCTGCCAAGTAAAGTAAAGTACATTCTTAAAAGTGGGTTAGACAGAAACCTTTTCTAATTCAGGTGAATTGTTCATTTAAAATTCCAACCGTCTAAGCCCGGTGGATTTTGGCTGTTACAGTAATACTGTAAGACCTTTACTTGCCACACTTACAACCCTTCCACTAATCTGGAACACGTTCTTAACAACCTGTTTTGTTTTCCCCATTTTCCATCAGCTCAAGCAGGTGGAGGCCCGCTCATCCAAGCGGTTGATGGAGCAGCTTCTCGAAGTGTCCCGCGCTCACAGCAGTGCCCTGTGCAGGCTTGAGGAGCAAGAGACGAGGCACAGGGCTTTTACTCAAAAGAGCAACTGCCTCACCACTCTACTGGAACAGGACAGAGAAAGGTCGGTGCACCAAACCCCACAGGCTCTTATGAATGCCTAAGAAAAGACAACATTGATATTTTATAGTTCCCACTAAATTGGTAGCCTGCGTTAAAGCTGGACTAGAAATATCCACCCATCCCTTTTCAGAATCCCTCCTGTAAAAGAGATGAGGATTTACAGCTAGCGTAGAAGAGGATAAGGGATTAAAGTATTTCACCACACTGGAACAAGCTCGATCTGAGCTCTGTGATGTACACTTGTGCAGGCTGAGATTCTTTTAGTCTGTGTTGGTCTCTAATGCTCTTCATGGCTGAGCAAAGGAGCACAAGCGCCGCTGGCTGCTGCATTTCTACCAGACAGTGTTTGTGACCACAAGACTGTACTTAGAGTTACTCCACTCAGACACAGTCCATTACATCCTGGACTTGGTTAGAACTTGTGGCCACCCTGGCTCTGTTCACTCTCCCTTGTAAACACATAAACATGCACTCGTTTGCAATTACATGTGCAGTCTAAATTGGCATCCTACCTCCTCAGTTCAACAATACCGCACAGCGCAAGATGAAGTTTGATTCTAAACTAAGTGATGGGGCTAAGGCTAGTGGGTAGATCAAATCTATTCCCAATAAAGAGCACATTTAAATTTGGCCTACGGGTATATCCGAGTCTAACATGAAGGTGGTTATTGGTTCCCCTGTGCAATTTGAGGCCCCAACAAGGCTGCTGTGTTGGAGTTCCTGGCTGCTTCGGTTCATGTACCACCCGAGTCCACTCTGTAATCTAGCTGTGTAGAGACTGGACCAACACTGGGCTCGCAGCCTTGGGAGGAGACTAGTTGTCTGCAGCTGTGTGCCAAAGTGAAAATGTTTTACTGATCCACCACAGGCACACACACAATTAAAGACCAAAAATAGTCATGCCAGTGGAGTGATTAGGTTTACTAGAACTCCGTCTTTTCAAATACAATGTGGAAACCCTAAACATGCACACATAAAAGCTTTGTGGTTCATCTTGCCCTAATGATGATTAATACATGAGTAGACAGCATGTCTGTGGTGTGGTGTGAACCCTGTGTGGCTCATACATTCCTGACTGCTGGGACACAGGATTTTCATCTGTCCGCCTGCCCCTTCTTTACGAATTCCCTCTCAGAACACGTCTAAAATATGACGCTGTAGATTCATTACATAAGCTAAGGAATGGGCTGGAAGGATCCATTCAAGCAATAATGCCAAACATAACCTAATATCTAAATTCTAATTTCGGTCTACTGCTGCCTACCTTGTCTTATGTGACTTATATGACATATATCGGTCAGCACAATCCATAAACCTGAAGCTGCCCCCTTTGCCATTCTAAGATACGTCAAAGGTCAAATGATCTATGAACTCTGCTGGAAAATATTTGATGAAGGAAATAAATATTGATCACAGCCACACTCTCTTCATTACAACGGAATAAATCATCGAATCCTCATTGCACAATCAACTGACACAAAGCCGCGCTGCCTACGTACTCGGGCACACTGTTCTTTGTATTTCCAGCTCCACCATCCTCATGGCGAACCACACCAGGCACACGCTGATGTGGTTCGCCTGTTGCTTTCATCTCCTTTGCCAAGCTGTCCATCTTACATTTTGCTCTGAAGTAGCCTAAATATTTAACTCAGAGAATTTCCACTCTTACTCCAAATCCTCTTCAACTATCTTTCAACCCCCCGCATTACTTTTCAAAGCGCGTGCAACATAGCTTGGCTTAAAATCAACACCACCCTCTCTTTTTTCATTTCTCTAAAGACGTAACTCCACAAGGTGCCATGTGGAGAACAGATGACCCGTTCTAACTGAACTGTACAGTATATTCCAGTCATGACATAGAATCTGTTTATGCCATAGCATGATCCCTGTTGCGTGTCAACGGATGATTACATCCGCACATCACAATGCAGCAATCTGGTTGTTCCGACCTCAGCTATCTGAGCATACTGTAAGCCGGTGCGCGCTTCCTGCGGTCTGTCAATGGGCTGACAGCATCTCAGCATTAACCGCGCACACATGTTCAACACACAAACGGCACCTATGCTCTCATCTGTCCAACTACATTTTAAAACAATACACAGACTCCACCCTGCAGCCGCAAACCGTTTACAGAACAGCCATCGTGTTTTTACTTTTTACTCAATGTAATATTAACATATATCATTTCATTGCAGTTAAATACATTTTAGTGGTTCAGAACAAAATGTCAAAGTGCTGGTGGCCCCAGTCAGGGTATCATAAAAGACAGCAGTTTCCTTTTATGGGGACCATGAATGTATTTACAAACGTAAATACTGATCCATGGAATAATTGTTTATTTCAGTCTGGATTAAAGTGGTGGACTAACTGACCAACAGAGAGACTAAGGTTGTCATGATGGCTAACTGGCTAAGAGGCAGCCAGTTACAAAAAAAAAGCCTTTGACTTGATTGAATATAGTGGAGGAAACACTTTGTGGACTTTGCTTAAAGCATAAAGTAAACTTGGCAGCGCTGCAGCGGAAACCCACAGCTGTTCTGTCCATCCCTCACGCTCAAACATATCCACCATCTGCCTGCTCAGCCAATAATGTGTCACAAGAAGATCTCCATAAATTACCATAGGAGCCTGGCAGTGCATCACTTCACGGCAGAACTGCAGGGTGACTGCAAGCTGTTGGGCCCATTTATTAGCTATACTGACCATATGAGGTCAGTTTAGTCATTGCTTCAATTTTATTAAATGTGATGATAAACGAAGAGAAGAAAGACAGAACAGACTGCTTGAGCAGCTGTTTTTTTTTTCAGTGTGCCTCTTCTCTGACCTTAAACAGGAGCGTTCAGCACAACGAGCCGATTTGTCCAGGGCAGGAACTTAAAAAAAAAAAAGAATCAATACCTTCAAATTATACCCCTGGTTGAAAATAGGAGCTGTGACAACTGAAGAGAGAGTGCGCCTCTTGTAGAATGAGAATATTACATATCGGCAATGTTTGAGGCTTTGGAAATGCCTTTGAGGGATTGGATCGTGCTTGTAGTTGACGACAAGCAATGCAGATGCCAGGGCCTCCTCTAAGGAAAACAGGACCTCGTGAACTCTGGTTTGGGAGTTGGTCTGTGGAGAGGAATTGCAAAGAATGAAGAGGCCTTTTCTCTCACATTCCACGAGAGAAATATCTCATCTTAGTGAGAACCTCCTATACAGAACAGTCTTTACAGTAAAGCACGCGTGTTTATTAAAGGAGCAGTTACAGGATACTAATACTGAGATGCTAGAATGTATGTTACTGCAGGTCTCTTTAGCCACTTTCATAAACCTCAGACTATCTGGCCAAATAAAATCCAGGTAATCTCCAGGCTGTCATTTGCATTTTGACATGCAGCTCACCCAGGAAATGTCTAGATACGTCTAATTATTCTCATATCACCATTACTCTGTAAGACATCAGGGATAAAAAACACAGCACTAATTCTGTGCAAAAAGCACTACAACACTAATCTAAGATTAATATGAAGAATTTAGGTTCCCAGTAATCTAAATCAGGTCAGTGTCTTTCAAAGTGACCGTGTATTTTCACTTTATGTTTCCCCTGAGCTTTAGAAAGTCAGAACAAACAGTCTGTGGTACAAATGTATTAGCATACGTATGAAAAGACAGACTGAGAAGGAAGAAGGTTTTGTGTGTCTCAAAACCACAAACTGCAAAGTACAATTTAGTCTATAAGTGAACCGTGTTTACAACAACATCAAACTGACACACGACTGGTACTGAAATAACATCTCTATGCCACAGATTGGCAAGAACCCGTCTTAAATACAATGTAGGATTGTAAGATACGGTCTTGATTTAGCTGCGTGTTAAAGTGAAATTTAATACAGTGTTTTTAACAAAAAGAGGCTGGAGCAACCACAATATGCAGCAACATTAGCATCTGAGCACAGCTTAAAAAAAAACACGAACTGTTTCTTTGACTTCAAATCTCCTAACTACTTAGACTGGGCTGATTCCAAGATGTTGCAGGAGACTAAATATTAGAAAGTGCTCAGTCAAACACAATTCATCAAACCCTGCAACGGTGGAATCACTTCCTTTCTATAAAGATTCAACAAAACATTATAACTTACCCCCAGCGATAACCTTGCCATAAATAACATGAGGTAATTGCCATGACAAACCAAAACCAAGGTGAAATCAGATGTTATCGACCAGAGTAATCTCTGACTTGGAAACATGCAGCAAACACTGTTCTGGACCAATTAATGGATTAAGGAGAACGCCAACACGGCGCAGAATACGGGGCTTACATCACTGACTTACGTAAGTGGACAGTACAGACAGTAACTTCATATATCAAAGCGTTAGACATAAATGTTCAAAAAGTGAAGTTTAACTGTGTCTTAAATGCTGTTTTTCAAATTCCTGTGTGATGATATCTTGACACAAGGGAATAGTTACTCTTTAATTGGGACTAGATGGCTTTACTTGACAGAAAGAAATACCACCAGTGGTATATTTCCCAGGGAAAGTTCCCGGAGGGGACGATGCGTCACACACAGACTTATTCATTTGTTGCTTGTTTGTTTTTTTTTTTTTTAAATTGAAGCCGCACCGGCCGTGCTACCAGCTAGCAAGAGAAAATCTAATTTATTATTTCATTGGGATTTGGGGGGTTGCAGATAAGACTAGCAGCGTTTGATCTGTGATCCCTGCGCCACTGAGAATATAGATGTGATCCGAGTAATACCACTGTAGAAGGGATACAAAAGAAAAAGATTATGGAAAGGAAAAGCTCAAACTTGCAATTCACAACCTAAAGGACGAAGAGTGAGGAACTTAAAGACTAAAAGAGAAAGAGATTGAGTAGGAGGACTGTTGGTAACGGAGAGAATGAAAAAGACATATGGATGTAATTGAGGGCCTATGAACTGATGATGTCATCTCCCAGTCAGGTTATCAGGCTCCAGGCAAAGCAGCTAACAACTCACAAAAACATGTCTGTTCTTAAAACATATGAGAACGCATGCAATGCAGTTTGCATGCTTATAGAAGAGCTACAGTCCTCAGAACGCTCTAATCGTGTAGCATGGTCAATAATGGTTGCTAAGGTTAATCCTTCAAACTGCAAATGTGAGTCGTTTGAGATTAAACTTTGATGGATGCTTTAGTTTTCTTCACACACACATACAAACTCTGTCCTTCCCATTAGCCTCTTTGGCATGGCTACACAATGACCTCATGTGGAATGGGCTAAACTCCAGTAAACACACACACACACACACACACAAAGCAGTAGAGCCTGTACAGTCCCATATAAGGACTTGCTGATGATGTAATGGGCGCCACTGACTGCGAGTGAGACTCTGTGTGCAGAGCACTTCTCATAATGTTTGGTTTTCTGGATGGAATGTCCACATCACTGCGATCTACGGGAAAGGGAGAGGTGAAAGTGTAGAGACCATTTATTCTCTGAGGATTTTACAGGACAGAGACCAAAAGCACAGTCCAGGTAGGAATAATTTCAAACGTGCATTAGAAACAATTGTTACTGAAAACATGTTTATATAAGTGCACGATGAGCTGTTACATGCAATCTAGTAGTTGTGGATTTCTGTTAAGATAAGACAGATGGGACGAGTTACAAGTAAATTCTAGTTTAAAATATAACCTCTATTAAGCTGTATGCTGAAGCACAAACTTTTAGACTAAGAACATAACTTTAATTACGCATCTAACATGCCAAGTTGTGCAATTCTTTGCGTTTTATAAAAAGATTATTGACAATACTCAGAACCAAAACTGAAACCATATAAAACAAATCTAAGCAGTGTAGGAAATGTGTCTGTGAATTGGAGTGAGGATACCGTCAATCCACATAAGTACTATTTATTGTACTTAGAACATCAAATCTCTTCTAATTTGACCGACACATACTCCCAGATTCCAGCGCAACAAACATCGTACCATCAATAACATAGACTTCTGCTCACTAAAGGTTAATGTCTAAAAAGTTTAACTGTGTCTTTAATGCTGTTTTTCAAATTCCTGTGTGATGATATCTTGACACAGGGAACAGTTTCCCTTTAATTGGGACTAGATGGCTTTACTTGAGAAATTAAGAAATACCACCAGTGGTATATTTCCCAGAGAAAGTTCCCGGAGTGTTATGTATTTAACATAACACTACCTGTGCTACACATTCGCAAACCAGTTGCAATATTCTACTTTGTACTGCAACATTTGCAACACGGGTGCACAGGAGACCTATATGCTGTAAAATGATGAGGATGATATGTAGACTTTGAACAAAAATGTAAGTTGACGGCACTCTGGATAGCACCAATATGAAACACTCAAATAGGATGAGATTTATTCTAAGAAAAAAGTGCCCTAGTAAAACATTGCTTTGATGCCAGTATTTTTTTTATAACGTGACACAAATGTGAACAGCGTGTATTAAATGCATGTGTACATCGCTGGTATGGATGTGGGGGAATGTGAGAAGTGACAGCACTTGGCAAATGTTGCCAGTCTGTAATTACTTACGGAACAGGGGGAATTCCTGCCTCTTCGTGCTGGGAATGGGGCAGCATTTGAGGTGCACAGAAGGAGGGTGATTGGGTGCAGTGTTGAGGGCACTCAAGGGTAGAGCAACTTCTTAATTAACAAACACTTCCTACCAAGGGACCATCTGCCACGCTAGTCAAAACATCTTACAGAACGCATACTGCCTCAAGAGATGTACAGAACAACAAGGAAACACATGGACATACTGTTTTTACATTAGGTTTTGCAGGTAGGTGCGCACACACACAAACGAGGCATGTACAAACACACAGAGTATAAAAAGGTATTTGTGGCTTCTGTTAAAGTCAAAGAAGGGAGGAAATAGTGCTTCAAATTCTTGTAAAAATGAAAACAAATGTTTATGCTGGAAATACACAAGTTGGGAAACTATTTGTGTTTAAAGGCTGTGGCCAAGAGGTTAAGTATAAACACTACAAAGGGCCCTTGGGGGCTGAAATGAGGGTAAATTACACAATAATACAGGCAACAACATTCTGTTTGACATTAGCGTCATTTGTTTCTCTTCACAGACTAAAGCTGCTGATTGTAAAGGAGAAAGAATACCATGAGATAAAGGAAGAGCAAAATGAAAGAGAATTATCAACTCTGAAAGGGGAGCTGACCAAGCTTAAGGCTTTTGCACTGCTCGTTGTGAAGGAGCAACAGGGTCTGGGTGCGCTGCTGGAGGAGCAGAGGTGTCGCGTAAAAGAACTGACCGCCATCACCGACTACATCGAGGAGGAGGTCAGTGCTGGTATTTCTACTACAAAGGAGGTAGAGCACCAAAGCCAAGTTTCCATCTTCAACCAAAACCATAGCACCATGACAGCCCGAAGTCTGTTGTCAGAGGTGGAGGTGCTGAGGAGAAGGGTGGTGGAAATGGAAGGGAAGGACGAGGAGTTGATACGCATGGGGGATCAGTGTCAAGACCTGGACCGCAAACTAGCAAGGGAGATAAGCCACTGCCGTAGCCTGAAGGATGAGGTGGATAAACTCAGTGGCAGAATCAGTGAATTGGACAGGACAGAGGAGGCTTTAGGCAGGAGCAAACAGGAATGCAGTACTCTGAAGGGCAGCTTGGAACGAGAGAAGGAGGTTAACAAGATGCTGTCGATTGAGCTTGACAACCTGAAAGTAAGGGTGGGAGAGCTAGAGACTGTTGAAAGTCAACTGGAAAAGAGGGAAGCGACAGTAAGACAAGACTTGGCAAAGCTCAGGTCACTGACAGTAGCTTTGGTGGAGGACAGAAAGAGCATGGCTGAGAGGCTTCAACAGGCCGAAGAAAAACTCAACAGGAAGGAAGGAAAAAGAAGTGAGCAGAGCAATTTGGCAACAATGACAGAAAGACTGAAAGATGAGAGGCAACAGAAACTAAAGTCTCAAGCAGATTTAGAGGAAAGGATTAAGGTAATAGCAAAGGAAAAAGATGGGCTTCAAGACAGACTGCGAACAGAGGAGGGGAGGAACAGGGAACTACAGAGCAAAATAACCATAATGAAGAAAAGGTTACAAGTCTTGGAAAACAGGAAAGAAAAAGAGGAAAAATACACATTTAGCTCTTTTCCACACAGCACTAATCATCACTGTCAAACAGAGGACAACAAAGTCAAAGAACTGACACAGGAGCTAGAGAGGCTGCAAAAGAGACTGTGGGATGAGGAGATGTTGGAGGGAAAACTGCTGAAGGTGGAGAAGAACTTTGAGTCTCTGGAAAAAAGGTTTAAGGATGAACAAAGGAGGTCCCAGGCTCTAACAGAGGAACTGGAGGTTGCAAAGAAGGAGCTTTCCAGGTACGAACTGGCAGAGAAGCAGGAGGTCAGCCAGGAGCACCTTCTTCTTTGCCGTCTTCAGAAAGAACAGGTCAAGTCCAGACTCTTAGGCAGAGAAGTAGAGACCTTGAAGGAGAAACTTCAGAAGCTAATGGGGACGGAAGAATCCATCTGCAGGGTTCAGACGGATCACTCCATGCTGCAGAAAAATCTGACCCAACAAGAAGCCAAGAACAGAGAGCTGGCGAGAGAACTGACGGAACTGAATAGTGAACTAGATAGATACAGACGAGTCAAGAGTCTGACACCTGACGCTAAGAGACAACACTATCAAGACTATTATCAGACCACAAAAGAGGTCCAAACTGAGTCACCAGACAACCTCTCTCTCTACGGCAAAAAACTAGAAGCCGAAAAGGAAGATGAGAACCTCAACGACAATGGAGAAGTAATGAATAGAAGGAGCTCTCTTGCTAACAAGTTTAACAGTGTAAATAACAACATAAGTAAACACGGCAACCTTCCAGACAATGGCATGGAGATGCACGAAACAGTTAATGGGGAGGTGATGATGTTAACACACACACCAGGGCAGCCTCTACACATCAAAGTAACACCACATCATATTCTCAACACAGCCACACTAGAGATTAGCAGCCCCACTGGAGACACAGCCACATCCTACACCAGCACAGCTGTAATCCCAACAAGCGGAGCTTCACCTAAGCAGAGAATTACCATCATGTCTGCAGTTAATACCAAGACTCCCCCTTCGAGCCCTGACCGCACCGTCTCCCCACATAATGGAACATCCATCACTCGAATGTTAAGTCCAAATTCATCACGCTCTGCTACACCTGATCACAACAGCTCCCCCATTCAGATTGTAACAGTGAGGACCTGTTCACCAGAGCCACCAGATGTCGTGAGCCAGCCCGCCTTCTGCACGACTCCAGACCGGCAGAACAGTTGGCAAAATCAGAAGTCTAACAGCACAGACTCAAGTCCCAGCATTATCACTACAGAGGATAACAAGATCCATATCCATCTGGGGAGTCCATATATCCAGCCTCTTAACGGGATGATGCACAGCATCCCACAGCCCGTCGGACCGTACTATCTCCGACACGAGCAAAGGACTCAGGTAGTTGCCAATGGCTGTAATGTAAAAGGTGTTGGTAAGATTACAAGTAGCATCACTATAACCCCTACAATCTCTCCACCCACACATTCTTCAAATATTACAGTAAGTGGCCTTTATGATTAGGTAAAAATACATATGTTCTTAATACACAACACTGTGTCCAGAATTTGTTGCATATGGTATCAGTCATCATAAAAAATGTATTGTGGTGTTTGTTCTACATCAGCATTTGTAAACTAGACCTACTGACACGCCTTATATTGTGTGACATGTCTAGTGCCTGTATGACAGCTGATCAAGAAGAAGAAATCATCACAACCAAACATAATGTGATATTTGTGTTTCATTGTGTTTTCTTTCTATTTGCTCATTAAACATTTTATGCATTGTTTTTCCTTTAAAAAAATCTGTTTTTACTTTATCACCTAAAATACATTTGAAAACATTTAGCGACTTACAGGTTGTAAAAGCGTCTAGTAAAGTAAAATAAGATTGCTAGGCAGTAACACTTTCCTTAAATTTGCTTGGCAGACGCTTTTATCCAAAGCGACTTACAAGGTGCTAGCGCTAGGTGTCTGCTCAAGGACACACGTGGTAGGGGATGGACTAGGAGTCAGAAAGGGTTTCGAACCTGCGACCTTCTGCATCCCAGTCTGACACTTAACCCATTGAGCTAACAGGCCGCTGTAAGACATGTTTTAACAACCCTGCGAGTGTGTGCATACAGGTGTGAAAACTCATTCGAACACGCAATGGAAAACTCAACTCAAGTGTTTTACTGCCACAATAAAACCTGGAAGAGTTGTGATGCTGCTGTTGTATTCTGAAAGCCTAGTTTGACTACAAATTATAAGTTACATTGTAATGATCACCATTAACTCTGAAATCGTAAAACTATATTAACATCAGACATCAAATTTAAATATATAGGAGTTACTAGCATCAGCCCTTTACAGCATTCATGGGTATAAGTCAACGTAACAAGCTGCAGATCAACAACACAAAATATAAGGTACCTAGAGTGACAGAAATAAATGGTCCAATACACAAACTGGCTAGCAAATAACTACAGTTGTCATGAGTGAGTCATCTAAATAAGCAATCCGCACTATTGGGAGATCCTCCTGTGGTACTGTAGGAGATGCTGTTAGACTATACGATGAAAAACATGAAGGGAGCCATGCTGAAATCGCAGGTTTGTCTGTGGGAGGCGGATGAATGATTTGTTGACTGAGGCAGAGTGTAGGGTGGCAGAGGTTCTCATGAGAATCTTTATTATTAGCGTGAGGATTTAGTCACAGGACACATCACCATGGAAGTCATAATTCTTCTCACAAATTCCCGCTTTATTCTTAAGACTTCAAAATCAATCTCACGCTCTATCTAGCAGCCTTCAACTCTCCTTTTCTGTGTTGTCAGCTTTTAGGCAGCCTCACAGCCTTCTCTGTCAAACATTTCTGTGATACAAATGTAAATAAGGATGAGATGTCAGTCAGGGTAAAGGGGTCGACCTAGAAAAATAAATTGTTGCGCATTCTCAAATATAAAAGTACATGATTTACATATGTAAAATCAAAGAGGTTCAACAGTGTATCATGTTTTTGCAGCAAACATTCGAAACACCAATCAAATGGCATCTTTCATATTATGGATCATTATGCGGCAGCACCTCAAATGCTGTGCATGCTGTACTAAGCCATAGGAAAAAAAGTTCTGTTGCTCTTTCAAAGAACACCACTGCTACGTCTTTAAATAAACAACAAATGATTCAAGAAAGAAATCTGTAGGAGTGAACATCCAGTAAATGCTTTTCATTTTCATGGGCTTTTCTCTCTAATCAGATACGTCTGAGTTTACTGCAGAAACCTGGTCCAACAAAGATTCCCGAGACTAAAGGATTCAGCACAAACAGAAGAAGCAGATAAACCCCTAATACAGAACAGAAAAGCAACAAAAACTCCTACTGCTTTGCCCTCTCAGCAGCACAAGCCACTACAGGAGCTTTACCACTGCATCTAGATGTTACCAAACCCTTCATGATGAAAATGTATGTGGAAGTAATGTCTAGGAGGCAACAAAAACAACAAGCAGTATTACATGATTAGCAGAATACAATATACCGGTTCATATCATCTGCTTATTGGATCTAACAAAACAAGTCAAGTTTAAGTTTACTTAGAAATATAGGTTTTTAAAAAAATACTAATTTATTGCATTTTCTGTCATCCATTACGGTGACTTTACACCCCTATCGGGTCAATTATCATTCAAATACATGACTGCCCTCTGTTGGTTTGCAATGTGCATGAAGCTGCAGCGAGAGGAAGTTCCTCTGTTCATGTGAGTATAAGCAGAATAAAACATAGAAACGTGTCTGTGTGAAAAGCGAGGGGGTTGCTGGCTGTAAATAGTGATGTTCAAGAGAAGGTACATACTGGGACAGACAATGTGCGTGTACTGTCAACGTACCGCTACTTTTCACTGTCAGGACCAACACACAAACACACGTGTTTACATGTCTTCTGTCTGTAACATGTCTTCCTCTCAACCCTAACTTTCCTGTCCCGATATATCCGAGATCAGCCGCACAAACACCTACCTGTACTTTGAGTGACACGCTTGAATCTATGGTTACTGTGCGATAAGTGGTCACACAAATTATTTTTAACTCAACGTTATAGCTGCTAGCTAACGTTAGCTAACAATTGCTACAACCAATCGGCATTTATGGCGATTCCTACGCGGCACCCGTACAAAACTACTGAATAAATCCCGAATCAAAAAGGTGAGATGATATTAAACTTGTTAAGTTAAGCAAGACATTTACCTTCTTGTTTCCACCACTCGTCACCCAAGTCGTCCCCCATTTTCCTCCACTAGTTGTTCGTCCAATCAAATCTACCGCTGACGAAGCGAGGTAGGGGTGTGTTCACAAGTAGCACGTTGCAAACTGTTAAAAATGTCCACGAGCGCTAAACGTGGATGTGTAGTAAAGACTAGTGATGACCCCATGCAGAAAACATGTTCTCGTCACACTGCTTTGTTATTTGGATCAAGAAACTCTTATTATATTGCGACTTGTGATTCATTCAGTGGAGTCAGGTATATGCAACTTTCCTCTGTGACTTTTTGCTCCTGTCCATATTAGATTTAAGGCATGATGCCAGTATTGCAAGGCTAAGTAACACCAATTTATTAGACTTGGGCACTGATAGGAATGACTATGACAAATACTTTGCCTTTGTCTGTGTGTGTTTTCTGTTCTTTGAGTGTACTTTTTACAAGCAAGGAGGTTTCCATCTTTGGGCTAGTTAAAAGCTTCATTGTTTCCCCAATTGCATTTGATATTAAAAGTAATGAGGACACGTTTTAGATGAGAGCAATTTAGGTTAGACTCTAATTTAATGGTGTGCCTGTAAATGGGACAAATTGCATTATTTTCCTTTTTGCCAGTTGATAGATAACACCAGCTCAAAAATACATATTGTTGAATCAGTACTGTTGGGCTGGCGGAACAATAAACACGACGACCTGTTTGGCACAATAACCTCTTTCTCTCTCTCTCTCTCTCTCTCTTTCAGTTTCTGCAAATGAAAACAGGATGAAGGTACTTTGTTTTAAAAACGTTTGTTCTCTTTGTCTAATAAAATGTTAACCTTTTTACAAGTGGCATACACTATGTGCAATAATGTCATTATCTACAATAAGCAGGAACCTACTGTTCTACTGACTGTTTTTGCATAGCATCTGTACTTTACATCCTCCGTCATTCATGTTTGGGAGGTCTGGGTGGTCCTTTTTTCCAACATGCAGAAGAAAGGGAAGGGAAGAAAAAGGAGGAGGATGTATTTGGAATGGTGCCCTCAATTCTGCAGCTGTAGTGACGAGAAGGAATAAGGTGCTCTGGGAGTAATTGCATGCTTTTTTGTGTTTCCGTCGGAATAACGCATTTCTGGCTGGTAGAAGCTATGAGATGTTTGATTAAAGCTTTGCCACAAAAAAAGAACAGACTGATTACTCTGGGAAATATGAAGGTTTCAGAATGTTAATGCTGTGTAACCCTCAAAATGAGGGAGGAAAAACAAATCAAGAAAGAGAAAGGAAGGATCCAGTCAACACATTGTGCTGAGATCTGCCAACATTGAGGCAGGACAATAGACTCTAAATGGCAGCTTTGTATATAATTAACCATCATTCCTGTACAACATAGGTCCCATCCTCATTTGTTATTCTCTCTGTTCATCATTTGGCTGCATTTTCAGTGTAACATAATGATGTGCAAAAACAATTAATTTTCTCTAGCCTCCAGTGAAAACTGACTTTCCCATATGAATCAGCCAGCCAGTGTACAAAGGAGAAGGTGCACAAGGAAGGAACATAAGGTTATTTGCCTGAACTGACCTGAGCAAACAGATTTTCACATGTTGTGCAAATTTATATTAGACATTAATTTTCAGTATTTTCTATTAACTGTAATATAAACTGAAGTGATACATGTATTTACGTTTCAGTAATACAGAGGAAAATAGATGTAAAAATATCGACACTTAAGACAATAGAAGTGTTCAACGTTGCGAGAAAGCGGAAAAATTGTGAAAGAGAAGTTAAACGTCATTGTAATTACAGGCGGACAGCTGTCTCTTTGGGCCTCTGTGATTGCACACTGTGGAGCATTGGTGTTAATGTGTTTATTTTGTTGTAAGCAGCTGTTCCTCCACTTTCTCGTTTTAATGATCACAAGAAGTTGTTTTATTTTTGGTGGCCATCTTCTTCTTTTTTCCACTGAACATTGAGAAAGAAAGAGGGAGGATAAAGCCAAGAGAACGGACACAGACTAATTATGGCTTTGAAAGTCTTCACTGCTAATTACTGCTGATCCACAAAGGCATCTATTTCCTACCTATTCTCATACTATGCATTTCCACTGTGATAAAAGTAGATTGTTGCTTTACCTGGGATCGGTATAGTGAGTCTTTTATATTTGTCTCCTTTGTTTTGCCCATTAATTACCATACCCACTTTTCTGTGTTGTTCTTTGTTTTATGCCAGCCACAGCACTGAGATTCTCTGCCTTTTTCTTTACAAAATACAGTAGCTAGCAAAATATAGCTGCTTGAGGGACAAAGGAAAGAAAGTGAACATGGTCAACATTTTAAAGTCATTTTCACCTTGAATCTGTCCTGTAATCAAATTGAACCAGTAACGAACATTCTAGATTTCTGCAGAAACCCTTTTTATTAGGGCACAGTTCTGGTCTTGTGTTTTCAACAGTTCAATACTGTTTAAATCTGCTTTATTTTCTTAGTGGAGCAGATGAATCTAAGGAGTACTACTAGTTTTAAGTCTTTACTTGCCTGTTGAGTTTGTGTACTTCTGGTCTAATTAGTGGACAACAACTCAAGGAGAATAAAGTATTTAAGGAAGCTCCAATAGCCCAGAGAGGCGAAGAACAAAATGATGATTCAAATGAATATAAAATTAAATACAGCAACTGTCATGTTTGTATGCCACAGCCAGAACAGGAGGGTCAGCAAGGTAGTCAGTGGCTTGACAGCAAGTATGTGACCAAGTGCAAATTAACAAGAAGTGACCTTGAGCTTTGCAAAACTTCATCACACAAAACTTCCCATGGAGGTCTTACAACTGTATTCATGAGCATCTGGCTGAGCCTGACCTGCACAGAGATGGGCGGCATTCTAAACACTTGGCAAATAACAGTTTCCCGAGGTTGCTTTCTGTCATGCTTTTGTTTTTCAGGGCTTGTGTGTGTTGTCATTGGTTGCAAATCATCATCATGCCAAAAACACAAGTCTGTTATCCTTATATAAAGTACAAATGTCTTCTCTCTGTCAATATTATATTTCTTAATACAATCTCAAGTTGCACATGTGCATGGACCACAGATGGGGATAAATTAATATCTTGCTGTGGATGTGTCAGCAGGTTAGAGATAAGGCAGGACCTATCTCAGAGCAGGCAACGTTATGGCATAGGTCCCAGTAGCTGTCAACCTGCCCAACTGTCTAAACACATGGGCGAGGCTGCACCTGACGGAAGTTTTAAGGCCAAACACCACAAACCACGCAGGAGAATACACAACATCTTAGAGGTTACAGTGGGACTTGTTGTTGAGTTGACACAATGTGCTGGCATTATAAAATACCACTGGGTCACTGTCGTCACCTTAAGACAAAAGAGTTATTTTCCTTTTCACACATGTGAAGCCATTCTCTGATGAGATTATGTCATACGGAGATGATGTTGATGTATTTCCTTTTGTAGGAACTGGTGAAAAAACTCAATGGTTTCCAAACTTTGAACAGTCCAATACAGTTCTTGTCTTCAGAACTGACCTTTGTTTTCAAGAGATTGTACGTTTTAAGTCCAGATTTGTCTTTTTATTTATTTATTTAGTTTAAAGCAGATGGTACAGAATATCAACACCATTGTGTGAGAGCGTATGGACACAGCTCGATGACAGCGGAGACTCCACAGTGCAAGCAGAGTGACATGACATCTCGTCTCCTCGTTAATTAT
Organism: Microctenopoma steveboyesi; assembly: GCA_032359275.1. Taxonomy (NCBI): domain Eukaryota; kingdom Metazoa; phylum Chordata; class Actinopteri; order Anabantiformes; family Anabantidae; genus Microctenopoma; species Microctenopoma steveboyesi. The sequence goes on from JAUMHF010000013.1 coordinate 5,805,638, forward strand.
GGTACGTGACAGGAGAGACTGTTGTTAACTGCAAAACTGACAGCATTAAAGGGCTACGGGCCATCCGCACAGCTGGGAGCTCGGCGACACATACATATTTTCACTTCAACACATACATCACCAAAGGGGCACAGAAGAACAAAACAAGGTGAGAGGATACTTCTCGGTGATGCACCTGTCACCTGGCACGGTGAGGCTAGGACAGCTGTAAAAACACCTAAGTTGTGGGCTAAATGAGACGAGGCTTGGAACAGATAGTGTAGATAAGTTGCATAAGTACGGGAAAGGTTCATGTAACGTTATTTGAGACATTTACAATGACATTTAAAACTACTACAACCGGGCCAAAAAGATCGAGATCAACAAAAACAAATGACTACAGTCTAATACTTGATGCTTTGGGGTGTTAGCAGGTGTGTGCTTAACTTGTCCTTTAAAGTGCTTCAGATTAATTAAGTTCCTATCATAACTCATTATTACTTCCCACTAACCAACCATCCAATCACCACGAAATACTGCAATAAAATAATTGCTCGTGAAAGTGAAAACACTGTTTATTGGTGTACTCCAGAAGCAACAACAGTCTGTGCAAACACATTGCCAGGCTCTCAATAGCTGTAAAGAGCAATTGCTTAGGAACTCAGTGTGCATATTATTGAATAAACGTAGGCCTTGAAAAGTCCAAATGCCTCAAATGACTGCCTCTATTGATTGCTAGTCAACAATAGAGAACTGACATTTGCACAAATCTGATTCACTCTGTTGTTACAGAACTCTGAATTGTAGCAGGATAGATGGGACATGCTGTATCTGGTAATGTGAGAAGTCAAAGTCTGGGTAATCACACAGGATATTCAGTCTGTTTTCACTTTCATTTTGGGCTTTATCTCTTTTGCTCTTTGTCCATGCAGGAGATCCTCTGATGAGATTGGTGTTTTTTTAAATGCTCAACTTAAGAATTTTAGCTTTCAGTCAACACGGAGAAGAAATCTTCAAAGTGTTTAGAAAAATGGAAATTCAGATATATACAAATCCATTGGAGGACATGCAAACAGTCTAATGATTGATTTTTTTTTCTCATTGTCAACAAAATCTTGTATATAAAAAAATCTATTTCATTTTTTTTTGATTACCGAGAAGGTAGATGACGATAAGCAGTAACCAAAAAAAGTCCCCAACTCTTAATTGCCTCTTTAAACTTTCTGCAATTACATGTAAATTGGTACTTTGACCACTGTGTCACAGCACTGCAAGACCTCATAATATTCACACTTTTGTCTGTGTGAATAAAAATGCACAAATGTTTTCACTTGATAAATTTATGGAGGCAGAAGATATCCTTCCCAAAAATAAACCGTCTCTATCATAATGCACAAGGATCATTCAAGATGATTTATTTCCTCAGAAGCTGCAGTTACACTGTGGTTTAATACCTCCTGTCACCTTATAGTCTGAAATGAAAACTTTGTGATGACATTACTCATAAATAAACCAGAAGATTTACTGGATTCTACTTGAAATACACCAAGTCATTTTAGCCTGACTAATCCAGAAGAATCTGAAAAACAGCAAGAAATGGAAAACTCAAAATAAACTGGTTAAAATGCTTAAATTGTGAATTTAGTTTTGGTTATTTGATTTGTAACTAACCAAAAGAATTTACAAAACATATTCGAAACCAACATCTTTCTTTGTACAACATGTTCAAGTGTTTTGTTTAATCAGTGATTCATAATAAGACATAAGTGCAATGTATTTCAAACTAATTGATCTCATACTGGTAAATTAGAAAGGCTGCAACTCATTTAGAAGGCATAATAAATATAGCATCATAATTAAATTTTCAGATGAGCGTTTATATGAGCTTTTATCAATCCATAATCATCAGTAATCACAATCATGAAAAAATATACATGTTCATTTCAAAGGGCTTCCTCCTTACCCTCACCCCCGATCCAGCACCATATACATTATGTAAATAAGCAATCAGACTTGAATACATGAGCTAGGGAGATGTCACATGAGAGTGATTAGATATTAGGATATGAGTGAAGGAGGTGAATCCAAGAGAGGAGCGTCGAACAGAGGGAGATCCGGTTTACTAGGAGCAAAGCAGTATGAAGGTAAGTGAGGATGTCTGTGGGTCATTAATAAAAGACGAAAAGAATAATTTGGGCATTTCTCAGCCTGATATCAAAGACTTAATAATTGCTGTTTGATAATTAATAATGTAAAAATGCTGCTTTTCCTCTTCTTTCTTCACACAGTTGTCTATGGATACAGTAAATTTTTCTATGGGACCGCTGACACACTCAACATTAATATGGTTGTCTCGTAGGTGCCGTCACCACAGGGAATCTGCATGGTGCAAATTAGGTTGGATCGTGAAGCTATTAGCGCCTCACTACCACCTTATGTAACTTTGTGTGTGTGTGTGTGTGTGCACGATAGTACCAAATAAATCTCTGCTCATAAATGCAGCAAATTATTATAGGAAACATTATTAGATTTCATTGCGTTGTAGTCATGTCCTCATGCAGAATAAAGTGTGTTAGTACTCACTAAAACAGTGTGAAGGGCTGGAGGAGGGACTCCTTTAATGTACAGCAGCTTTCATTTTCTGATCCAGTCAGAGACAGTGACCATGTTGTGGTTTCTAAGAGGAAGATTTGTCTCATCGCCATTTTGCGGAGGGCCTCGCAGCTTATTACCATTTTGCCATCTGATCTTGAACAGCTGTTTCGATTGATAACAAATCGACGTATTCGTCTGCCGCTGTGGGATGACGTGGGAACCAGGACTCATAACCGCTACATGCTGATGCAGAGGGGCAAGTTATCCAGTCCGTACCTTACCTGTAAAAATATTCTGCGGATGTTATCTGGAAGCTCTACATTGAAATGTTGAGTGTCATGCAATGTTTTTCTACATCAAGTAAAAAGTTAATCTCACAAAATGTCCCACAAGCCCTTGCTTTTGGGAGGAGAGTTTTACAAGTAGCTACACAATAGCTTTTATTATTCTGCTGTCGGCAGTGATAAGAATAGGAAAAACACACTGCCACCAGAAATAGTGCCACATCTACATTCAAAATTATTGAGATACAAGCTTAACACAGCCCCCAGTGACTGCAGTTCTGTAACATTGCTTTTATACTGTGTGCCTCTACAGACTGAACCTTCTACAAATCTGAAATTCGTTTATTACTTACACACTTGTCAAATCTATTTACTTACTGTTGGAAGTTGAAGTCTTTGTGTTTGTGAGAAAAATTACCCTCGTAAAACTTCTCATCATCATAATATTATCTATATCAATAAAATTAATGTGTTTCTGTATTAATTTTTGCTGTAATATCTACTGTAAAAGACATTTTACACTACTCACACCTATTGTCCATAAACCCTGTTTCAGCAGGGTTTATGGACAATAGTGTTCATCCACTAAAAACAGAAATAATCAATTCACATTGATATATTAGACCATGCAGACTTGTTTCATCAATTAATGAAACATTTATAATAAAATTAAACATAGTTTGCAGGTTGAGGTGGACAGTTGACAGCTTGTCGACAGTGTTACCGGTGTCTCTTGTATAACGATGGTCTGTGGTCATTTTGCCGTTACTTGTCCTTTGTCCTGTAATTGCTCACCACAGCACACATGCACACTTTGAACTGTCCTACTGTGTAGGACAGTCCTTACTATTAGTTTAGTTAGTTTAGCTGGGTGTAGTTTAAGTATTTTTTTAATTAGAGCAGCTTTGAGTCCCATACTGTGTACTGCACTGCTGTATGTGCTCAAATTGACAAAAACACTTCTCGACTCTTGAATCTATTTTGATTTAGCTAAATCAGAGTTGTGTCAAGCCAGGACTACTTTTATTCATCATTTGTGTGATTTTGTTTAAAAATTAATCTTTTATTAGCAGGTGCAACTGCATGCCCAATATCAAATATTAGATCAATACTAATTTGAAACTACCTACTTCCTCCTTTGGTAGAATAGACACTCTTAACGGGCGATAACACAGTACAGCTACTGTACTGCTGCAGTGACAAACTGTAACTAATCATGTCGGATTAGTTTCTTGGCTTGAAGGAGGCGTAAATAGAAAGAGAGAGGCTTGGCAAAGACGGTGGAGGAAATGATTTTAGGGAACAGAGTTGATGTTTATTTCCCCTAAGTATCAGTGGAGGGTTTTATTCAGTGTGTCACCACTAGATGGAGCTAAGATCATCTCAATGCTCCAGGGGTAGCGCTGCAGAATGTGTACATTTGTGTGTGTGTGTGTGTGTGTGTGTGTGTGTGTGCTTGTCTGCTGCGTGTGTGTGGTTATTAACAATGATATTTGCAAAAGGACGGATGGACATTTTAACAACATTACGTTGTCTGTATGTTTATGTAAATTATCTCAGTGTCTCATCTCATCAGAACCAGTGGTGTGACTACCGTAAGGACAGGCCCGTCACTTGCACAGGTACCGAAGGTTTCTCTTCGAGCTGTTTATTTGGCTGGAGATAACAGGACCTAATGCTTAGAGGCAGACATCTCGAGGCAGTGTTACTGCAGCAGTGTTACTTCAGCTAAGTTAGTGTGTTTGTCTTGCACACTGGGGCCAGAATTGGCTTTGTCTTTTCTGTTTGCCTTTTCCTCACGTTCTATTATCCCTATCTCACACTTGCCCCAGTGTTTCTTCTCTTGTCTCTTTGTCCCTCTTAAGTTTGTTGATCAGCCCTGTGGCACAGAGGAGCATCTGTGCCCCTCATTCCCCATATGCCCCTTTGCCTTTAAGCCTGGCCCCCAACTCTGGAGCCAATCACTTATTTATCAACGACATGAATTAACAATCACTATCACTTTCCAACACACAATCTGATGGTTAATTTCTCTTCTGACCTGCTTCTGGTTTTGCTTGTACTCTACACAACCACCCAGACGGCAGATGGGACATGGGAACTTAAACATATTCACATACAGACCGAGAAAGGAAACATAACAAACGGGCAAGGCCTAACCCTAACCCACAATGTGTGGGACCACCTGGAGTAAAAATGATTTAATTCACAGTATAAAGGAGCTTTGGTGTTATCACTGACAGTAGCTCAAATGCTTTAGTAGCTGTGTAGATATGCAGAAGACAGGGCTGAGCCACTTCTGCAATTCTGCATGATGTTGCTAGTGGAGAGGAGGAGGAGCCCTGTGGCTCACTGAAGGACAGCATCATTACCTAATAGCATTTCTGTTCCTGTTTCTAAAACAGTCATCTGACTGAGGCTGTACGTACCTTTTCATTTAAATCAGATTTTGCATCAACCTCTGTAAGTCATCTTGTTGTCAGATTTTAAACCGTTCCTTGTTTGGGTGCTGTCATCCTGTCATCCCACTGTCAGATTGATGTGACCCACCTCTGCTCAACTGAGCTCCAGATTTCATCGGAACCAGCTGTCAAATAAAGACAGTTAGTGTTCCTTCATCGGAACCAGCTGAAATCCAGAGAGCCTGCTCCACATCACACCCCGTTATTTGTTTTCACTTTCTCACCACCACCAATGTCTACAAAGTAGATTACTTAGAAAACCACAAAAAAGATTCTTCAAGCTTTACACATCTATTGCTTGATTGTGCTAAGGGTCTCTGTATTTATGTATTAACATTATTATTATATTTCTATCATTCTCAGTTGTGGCCTCTGTGCTACGGAGGTATATAAGGTGTCATTGATATTCTGAGGTATTATTGTCTGTTTTTTGTTTGTTTGGGTTTTTTTTTTGGTCTTTGTTGTTTTTCTACACCACTAATGCCAATATATTACTGCTATATATCAGAAGGTCCATTAAGAGAAAAAACAACAAAACATGCCCATAACACAGCATAATGTAAAAGGCTATTTTTAAAGCATAACAATAAGTGTTATTGCTTATTTCTTACCAAGATTGTGCTGAGAATTAAGTGTGTGTTTGTTGAGTATCATTTTTGAATCAGTTTTTTTGCATGGGTGTAATTTTATGAACTTCATCTTGTTTATTCTGCTGAAGATGTATGTTTTCTATGTACAGTAAATTAAAGGAATCAAACTTCAGTCTTCTGTTTGTGCATATTGTCATTGTAATGCTACACATTCCACAGTTTGTCAAGCAATAATAACAATAATGTCTACCAATTTGTGATTTGACAAACTGAGCTAACTCTTCCTCCCACTTCTCTCTGCTGGTTGATATTTATTTGTTTGGGTCTAGCATTAGAAAGAACACAACACCCACTAATAGTTAAATGCCTGGGGTTTATTGATAACAAAGGCAGGGTACAACATTTGAAATAGTAAAATAAATATAAAAATATTGAAATATTATAGAAATCTACAAAAAATGTAGAATTTGATTTTGATATAATAGACAAATGTGGTAAGGAGTGATTTCACTACATTCAAAATGTGCACAGAAGACATATGGTATTTTAAGCCATATAATTAGATTTGGACATTTTGTTTTTTTTGGTCAATATTGACAGTTGATCTAGTAGACACATTTTAAGTAACTTGCTGAGAGGGAGTTGTGCTGTTGTTAAATAGGTGACAGTAACTACTTAAGCAAGAACCTGCGACCAAGACCAGATAAATACCCACAGCAAATCTTTCACCGATTGTGCAGCTACTTTGTTTTCTGATGATGTTACTAATGTATCTGGACAGTAAACCCCCCCCCCCGCACACACACCTGTACCGATGTGGGCGGGGCTTATCGTTTAAACGTTAGTGCGCACGCGGTGCTCGTGTTCTTAATTACGCACCTCTAGGAGAGGTCGCAGTTTCAGAGTTAACAAACCCAGTTCACTATGTTATGTACCTAAAAAAATATCCCCGGAAAGTTATTTAAAAACAGCACAAAATAGGTGTCTGGCTAACTCTCGAGCTGACAGAGTTACAGTTTTCTACAGCAGAAGAACAAACGGGATTAAAACGCGGCTCGACCACTCGCACTCATCTGGAAAACTTTACTGTCACCTCAAAGGATGTGGTGTAAAGTAAAGTAAATGTAAGTTTGTTTAGGTTTTTTTGTTGTTGCTGATGGAAAAAAAGAGTTCATAGGCCTATTTTTTTACAGGCCTGAAACTCATTCTTTCTTTTAACATTCGGGGAGAAAGTACACTATCCAAAATGTCATACTAGTCCTTTAAAAAGCCTTGTTTAAGAACGCCACGGTGCTGGTTTTAAGGTGATGCATCACTGAACTAGAGCTTTATGTAACATCAGAGGTGGAATAAACCTACACAGGAGGAATTACTTTGATGGATCCCACAAGTACCTTAGAATAAATGGGAGCCTCCAACCACGAAAACCGTGGAAATGATAATTGGCTTATTGCCCTCCTTGGTGTTTCAGTGATTTTGCTGACAAGTGCAACATGTTGCCAATAGGGAAGTAATTGCTCACTTGGTGGAGGGAAAGATCATTTGGTCTGAAAGTCTGACATTCACCAGTGTTTTCTTACATGGGGATTTGTAACAGCAGAATCTATGCACACGAAAGAGCGCACGTTTCAATTCTGACAAGAGTATTCTCCTTGTGCGTATATGCACGTGTTTGGATAAGTTAATGTTGAGATGTATTTAGAGGTATTGCATGAGTACACCCATCCTGATACATGATGTTTGTGAGTGGGTGATTAAAGGGAATGCTTGTCCTTCAATATGACAGTCCAAGGACATAGTTCAAAGGATTACAAGGTGTCAGTTTAGCCCTTTGAAGCTTGCTCGCTCACTCTACTCGGTGAAGATGGGGTGATAAAAGGAGCAAGCTTAAATGTTTTCAGATTTTCACATGCATAAAGGATTGGGATGTTCCTTGCTGCAGACAAAACAGCTTTTTTCTATAAGCGGAAATGCACAGTGAGAGTGCCATCTTCATGGCCTCTCTCTACCCCGTCATCCACATACCCATAAGCCCTGCATTATGCTATTGAACCTCTCCAAACAACCCCCCTCCCCTCCAGCAATGGCAAAACACTCCACACACCTCCATCACAGTATTTTAAGGGCAGGATAGTGGTGCCTAGAGCCACATTAGCATGGCAAACCCGGTGTGACAGCAGTTTTGCTACACTGCTGTTATGATGGAGTGAATATGCTCACTGTTTGGGCTGCTCTGGGGGAAAGTGGTTCCCTCCAAAGTGTGTTATCGTGTATCCCCGAGTGGAGCTGGAGGGAGGGAGGGTTATACGATTGGGAGGAGAGTGGGGATGCATAAGGAAATGGAAGGGGAGCTGTGAGGTGGAGACTGTAGGTAGCAAAATTCAAGTTCAAAGCTGTAGAACGTGACGGTGAGCTGAGAGTGAGTTTGGGAGGAGCTGTGATGCAGACAGAGCACAGGGAGTTGTGGTAAATGTGGTGCATGGTGGAGTGAATAGGCCTTGGCGGTTTGACAGTCGCTCCACACACGAGTTTGAGTGAAAGAGGAGGCGACAGTGCCAGGCTTATTGAAAAAGACAGGGAGAACACTGCAATCAGCTCTTCCCCGCCTGCGAGGAGGGAGTTCAGAATCACATGAAATAAATGGAGAGCAGAATGCTCCTCTGCAGAACACACAGACCTGCATGAGGCACATAATGTCTTTTGCAAATGTTATTCACTTTTTAACCTGTAAAATGATTAGTACTCCTAATTATGTCTGCTTAAACGCACTAAACAAGGAGCAGTACTAAGAGTGCAACCACATAATAGATGAAGATTAAGCAAAGTACTTTTAGAGCACATTTGAAACTGTTAAGAATAATTGAATTACATGTGACCATGTTTTTGTCACTTATAACAGCTTTTTCATAATTCCCCTCTCAAGTACAGCAGCTTTAAATATACCACCAGTAAAAGTCCATGTCTGAGTCTGTGGTCTTTCTACCCGCAGAGCCCAAAAACAGGGTTTGGATCTTTCACTTCATTCCAAATTTGTGATTTTTCTTCTAATTTCTAATTGAATGAAACAAATATTCACTGTCTTCAAATCAATGCAGAGATTTGGCAGTGTAGTACGTACCTAAAATAACTTTGTTTCCTTAATTATACTGTTATTCCGTTGTTGGTCATTCAGGAGATTTACTAGAGATTATAAATACTCTACCAAAGGGCAGGGTATAATGAAGAATCTTGTCCTAATTGTGCTCTGATGTGCTATTATTGCCACCATTCTTGCACAGTTTACTAGTCCCATGTGCTGTAGTTCACTTAGAGCATGCCGTCGTCCAGTCCTTAAATTATGACATTTTTCCCCTCAGCTTACTGTTGGTATTCATTTAGCTTTCTAATCATTGTGTTCTGTAATTATTTTCTTGATGGAGAAGTGTGGGAAAGGAAAATTACATCTTTTCACAGATGGGAGAAGAGGAAGAAGACGCATTCAATAAACTGTCTAATCAATTTCAGCAATTAAAGGCAGTTGTGGCCCATAGAAGATATTTTTTAATTTATGGGCTAAATACAGCTATAGCACAGCTGCAGTCATTTTTGTCCCTTGATTATTATAGCAACAAGCCAAGAGCCAGGTGTTCATTCTGGCAGGAACCAAAGTAACAGTCTTCACGTCAATAGAGCACAATTACTAGCAGCTCCACTCAACTTCAAAGTCCTCTCCTCATCATTGAAAACAGGTACTGCAACCTGTATCTAATATTGTGAGCTACCCAGCTGAAGATGAACCGTGTTTTATCAGCAGATTACGAGAAGTGATAAAATATAAAAACAGACCAACTGGGTGGCGATGGCTGTGATGCTGATTTGGCAGTTTTCCTATTCACTTCATTTCCAACAGCTTCGCCCCCAGTGATCGAACTCAAGCACACTTGTTTCCATGGCAGCACACGGTGAACTTCCTGGAGGCTCTGGATGGTTGGCTTAACCTTCATTTGAAATCCCTCACTTCTTAAAGAAATACAAGAACACCCTGCTTTTATTCGTATAAAAGCAGTTTTCACTAAATCATAGTTATCCGAGTAGGGAGCAATCTATGGTTTCACATACAATGTTACTCTGAAGAAGGACACGGTCCACATGGCACTTTTGAAGCTTTCAATTTGACTTTAAGACCAACTTCAGGAGCAGAGCAGACAGAGGCGACAATTCAGCCACTGATAAATACCAGGAATGTCAGCGGCTCAGGTGCCACACTTTGTGCCACAGTTTGTGGTATGACTTTTATACAACTTGTGAGATTTAGTAACAACACACATTTACAGACGGCTTCTCCTTCAGATCATTGGAGAACTTAGAATTATTAAAACAAAGTTTGTAATGCTAGTAGTACTAGTATGTCTTACCTTATATCTTGAATCGTGGTGCATCTTATTGTTTAATAAGTCAGAGTTACAAACGTTTGGTACCTGTAGGCGCTGTAGGTAAAAGCATTTCCTCGATATTGAAGGAACAACAGTGTCATGATGGCTTTTTGTGCTGCCAGTGGGAGTTGTGTTGATGAACACCGCATCAGAAAGTGGTCCGGTGGTTGCCCGGTTGAGTTCGCTGATGCTGCCTGAGACTAGAGTTTCAACGATAAGTTGCTGTTATCATTGATGTCTGAGGAGCAGCGTTGCCAACTTTATCACTTGTAAAGCAATATTTAGTGTAATTAATTCCTAAACCTTAACCAATATTAGACTAATCATTTACACCAAAGCGGTGTTGAAGGTAGCCACACACCAGAAGTCTGATTGGTTTTATTAAGTAACACAAGTGCATATGTCCTTCAAAATATCTTGCCTTTTGCACCCACTGACATAAAAATGAAAATAAACTCATAAAATAGCTGACAGATGGAGAAATATAAAGTTTGGATAGGCTGAAATCCGGGACTTCAAAGAGTTTTTTTTTTTTCACCAGCGATTTTAATGAAGCCTTCTCTGAAGGGAGCAGGCAGTGAGACTCTCTTTATTAAAGCACAGCCACTAAGGGCCCCCTGTGGACCCACATAACAAAGTGTGTCATTAAAAATTAACATTGGGTGGAAGAGACTTAGTCACAGAGGTGAGAACGAGCGCAAGCTGAGACAGTCAGGCCTGTAGCTGCGAGGCCTGGGGAGTGACCAGTACGACAGCGTAGATCTCTGCGTTGATGGTACACGGGAACTTAGGTGGCTCTCATGTGGCTGCTGATGTTCAGTTATGTAGCGAAGAAAAGGTGGTGGCTTTCAAAACCAAACCAAACTGATTTGGGACTAAACAACAGGAAGAACAACTGTTTTGTGTTGTTTACTGTCCCAGCAGGTAGATGTCCATTGTTCACAGGACTAGTTTTCTGCTCTTTCTGACCACTCTCATTATTCCATTCTTGAGTAGGCAGAAGAATACACTTATTGGCCTTAGCCACTATACATTTTCATCACTTATTCAGAATTAGTTTCTATCAGTCATGAAGAAAATGCACACAGTGTTTTCAGTAAAAGTGCTGTTTACTTCAAATTGTTCCGTGTGGTCCAGTCTGTTCTGTAACCAAAAATATTTAATGACTTAATTAAAATACATTGAGATTATTAAAATGCTTTACAATAATCACTGACTTCCTATTCAAATATTCATGAAGGGTATTATGCAATTTAAATATATTCGCATTAGGTACAGCAAGCACTGACCAAATATTAGTCAGAAATATAGAGCAATAAACTGAGAGAAATAAGAGAAAGAAAAGTGCATGCAAATATAATTTTTAATATAATTTATTAAATGTCAGTATAAAGGTATATATTTTTCAAAACTTTTAATATACAGCTTCTCTTCTTCCTCTGGTCAGAACTGTTTTTACACTTTCCTGTGGAAGCGCAGGTCTTTCAAATCCATCGCTTTAAGACGGACCCTTTTATCTACAGGTGTCCTACCTGAGGCAGAAACATGTCCTCCTGTAGCACACTCACTCTCGGTACAAGGTTATCCACGACCAATGGTCTGGGATCAGTTGTTTTTGATCCTACTGCCAGGTTTTCATCTAGTTTAAGAAAATGTTTGGCAAAGATTTGAACTCAATCAGGTCTGTCATTTAGACTGTACTAATGTCTCACCGTGTGCATTATCTGGAAAGTCTCGTCCTGTGGTGTGACCTTTTATCCTCGCACATTAATGATGTTAGTGGTTTATTTTTATATTCACACAAGGCTCATATTGAGACAGAAAGTCAACTTAAATGCAACTCAGTGGTTGCTTGTAGAGACGCTCAGTTTGTGGATTTGGAAAGGTGCCTAAAGAACAGGTTTCCCATTTTTCATACACTTTTTGTAGCCACCACTAAGCTGCTGGGAGACCTTTGACCACTCAACTTCTTAAAGCCATTTCAAAAGCCTAATGTTGGTTTGCTTTATCCATTCTCTACCTGTTTGAGGTCATTGTCTTGTTTGAACACCCAGTTGTGTCTGTTTAAATAATGATTTGAGATTACACTTAATCTCTGTTATCGTGTTGTTGAATATCTGCGGTCAGCTGTAAATTTTAGTGGAAGTTTTGGAGCAGGAGAGCATTTTGAGGCAATGTAAAATTGATTGGTTGATTCAAGACACGGAGATCATGGTACAGCAGTAACCAGATTAGTGACTGAATGGTTCTGCTTCTGAATCATTGTCCGCTCAGGTGAATGAGACGGTTTGTTTCCAGACTGTCTGCACCTCTCAGTAACTTGTATTTACAATATCTACAGTTGCTTAGGAAAGGCTTTTAGTCAAATAAATACTGTAAATCAAATCATTCTTATGTTGGCACAGTGAAGGAAAATGTCCATAAAAGGAAATTAAGAGACACTGAGCTTGGCAAATTAAAATACATTTTGTAACTTCCAGCACCAATGAATTAATCATCAGAGTCGGTGTCTGTGTTGTTTTGAACAGACTGCTGCGAACAAAAAAACACTGAAAAGAAATGTAAACTTTAGTTTGTGGCTGAATTGTTCTGTTGACAGATGAGGTTTCCTATCCTTTTCTGTACATGAAGCTTTTTTTGATTGTTTATTAAAAAAACAGTCAGACACCAGACCGGCTCTGCTAACCTAATTCAAAATGTGGGTCACCGTTCCTAAGCATTTAGCCTAAACCAGGCTATATAAATGCTACTAAGGGGCATAACAACTGGTGATTATGCACCCACGAATATATGGACTGGGAGTGCACAGGCTAGCATGCAGTCACCCCTGTCTCCTGAGACAAATCAAAGTCAGTCATGGCCTCTTATTCTGTCATTTCAGACAGGCCATGGATGTCTGCAGAGGACAAGAAAAGAGCCGCTCTGCTGGATGGAAGCCAGAGGTAAAAGATGATTATATTCTGCTTGCTCCCTCTTCTGTCATCTTCTAACATTTCTCTTCCACACAAAGACCATGAGGAGGATGGGCTAGAACACCTGTCAACCTTATGTCTCCCTGCCTTATCATGGGGAGCTCATAAAGATCCACTCTCTTTGCTTCAAGTAGGCCAATTTCTGTGTCAGCCACAAGGTACTACACACACACTCACTAAGTGGCTCGCTGGTGAATCATGAACACTGAATGTCCATTTGAGGGAGTTTCACCCCTAAAAACCTGTGATAGTACAGAATTGTTGAGGTTATGTCTGATATGGGTTTTTAATTTTCTCTCTAAAAGTATTTGTATTTTTGTTCAGTAGAGATGTGTTGAGACAGTGCAGTGATATGATGTAACACAATTTTTTTAAAAATTAAAAGTTCTTCCCCTCTATGGTTGGAAGTGTTGAAAGGTCATACTTTTAACCCTTTACTGACCTGTAAACTATGCTCTTCTTGAACATACAACTACTCTCTTGACACCCTAAGGCTGTGGACATCCACAGTACATCTCTGTCTGGATGTACTCTGGGTGTCCATATATTCATTCACTGTAGTTTAAATTGGGAAAATAAATCCCAGAATAAGGGTAATTGAGGCTGGCAACAATGCATCTAAGATATTTATTAATTTCCGACAACCACGTCCACCAGTGTGTGTGTTAATGTGCCATTGCTGTATGGCTCTTTGGTTTTTAACAGACAGAGACAGCACTGGATTGTCACAAATACATGATGTGGACAGGAGAGAAAGAGGCAATTTGGATCCTCATTAAATTTTCAAAAGTCCTGATGGTCCTCTGAACATTGAACCAACTGTTCCAACGCAACCTTAATTTTATGCTACAGTAAGTGCAAATTAGTTTCACAAAAATTATTTTTAATCACACTCTGCCAAGTTAATTTGCTGTGTGGTAATTTTCCATGCTCCCTCTTAGCATTGCACTCAGTCATGAACCATGATGACTTGTATGATCTGTGCTCACCCCTTGTTCAGATTCAGTGTTACTGATCTACCAATCCTCTACATACGCAATACACACAATACGAGTTCTCATTCATGCATCCGTAATGCTCACCTACACCGTCCGTCAGGGAAACCAAATGAGCTGGTGTTTATTGATAGTATTTTGTCATGGCAACAATAATCGGAAGTACAGTGCTGGTTTGTTCTTATTACATCACATTCTTACTCATTGCATCTATTAACGATTAACTACTACTATACTGTTTTCTCTGATTAATGTGTATAAACTACCTCGAGCCTTTCGTCTTTAAAGAGCTTATAATTGTATATATTTGGTTACAAATTTGTCAGAATATTATCACATTTCTGCTCCAGTTCCAAACAGATGCTTGACCTTCTTCTGAAAGAGCTCCACTCCCAGTTGATTTTTTATTATAATAGAACCTCATCCCTACATGTAACCTGAAATGCACAGAGATAAATATTTACACTTAATAACTCACTGTGTATTTATATTTATTTTTGCATTTAATATGCAATCACTTGTATATTAGACTGATATTGATCTTTTAAATACCACAGATGCTCCAGTTGCAATTTTATTGGTTGTTTTTTTAATCATGTGACCTGCTATTTCAGATTTTAGTACTATAATTGACAGCATACACATACATTAGTGCAAGTGTTTCTGTGGTTGTTTCTCAGCGGCTTATTTTGTCCTTATGAGGTATTGCAAATTGCAAGCAGGATCTAGAGATAGGATCTATCTGCATTGCAAGTTCAAGGTTTATATTCTGTCTTGCTGCATGGGGATTGTCGTTACACAAACCTTTTCAATGCTAGTCACAAATTCGTAACTGGATTAAGAAGAAGGACGCATATTGTTCTTGAATATAAGTGTGGCTTTTGTCGTTTATTTTAGTGTCTTGCTGGAGAACAAATGTTGTCCTGAGTTGCAGTTGTCTTGCAGACTGCATCAGGTTTTCCTCCAGGATTGTCCCATATTTTGCTGTATTAATTTTACCTTCTGCCTTTACAAGTCTTTTGAGACCTGCTGCAGAGAAGCTTCCCCACAGCATGAGGCTGAGCACATAGTCTGATGACCAAATGAACTCCAGAGTCTCATTTTATCAGACAAACCTCCTTCCAGTTAACCCCAGTCTCCGACATGACATCTACCAAACTCAAGCCAAGATTTAATAAGTCTTATTTTCTCTTTGCCACTCAAATCCAGACATCTGTTATTTGTACAGTATAAACTTTTTACGCGTTTACTTTAATCATAGATGCATTGGTAGCCTCCCTAACTAGTTATTTTGTTAGGGTCCTCTGCTAATGGCAGATTTACACGTGTGCCATGTTTCTTTTATTCCTTAATGGTGGGTTAACTGTACTCCAAGGGATATTCAGTAACTTGAAAATTGCCGTGTCTTCCCCTGATTATGCTTTTCAATTGCCTTACTACAGACATGTAGTAGTTTTCAACCAGGATACTGATTCACCAGTTACTGCGCCCAGTCCAACCGAAGCCTAAACCAGTTATTTTCTGTTTTATATGTCCATAAAATGACTTTTATTGTCAAATGTTCATTACTTTGATATAAAAAAACCTTTTTCTGTTTGTAAATAAAACCTAATGAACTTGACCGTGATTCAATAATAAATAATGGAGAAAATTTTCAGTGGATTAAATACTTACAAGCACTCTAGTAAGTACTAAATGAATGAATTCATCCAATTACTTTGGACGAAGACAGAAAATACGGGATAATTCATGTAATTTTTATCTTTACAAGTACCTTATTCTTTTTTTAAATAATGATATTAAACGTTGGCTGTATCCTCTAAGAGGAGGTGCCATATCATACCAATTGAAAAACTGCATAAATCATCTCCAGCTGTTATAAAAATGAAATTAATATTGGATGAGTTAATTGGCTTTCAACAGCAAACTGAACAGCCCAGCAACTTGCAACATGTTCACCGAGGTTGAACAATGTTGCCTCATCTCCACACAGGCAGTATTTTAACTGTTTATCACCTTTCTCTGTTACTAAATCTTCACTTTAGAGTACGAGACTGTGACCACATAAAATTTCACTCAGTTTGGCATCATTGAAGATATCACACTGTGCCCCATGTTACATGGGCACTGAATCCAAGCCTGTCCATCAACACAGAAGATCCAACAGTACAATAAAAAGCCCCCCGGGAAATATTCCAGATCTCAAAGTTGGCTCCTATACGAGATATTGCACTTTCTCAGAGAAGCAGCACATATGTTCCCTGGGGCAGAATGAACGGCTCCGCCTGGGAGGATAGAGAGGGGAGAGGGAGGAGGAAAGATGAGTGTCTCCATCTGTCTGGATCTGCGGGGCTCAGAGACCGTTACATCTCCTCCTGGAAGAGAAGGGAGTCTTGGGCACATATCATTGAACATAGACTTAGTTCCTCAGTTTCGTTGGCCTTGCGCTCCATGGTGGCCGTGTTAAAGCCTGTTTTTGCCAGTGATGACATTGAAAACATAACCACATATGTCTTTATGCCTTTACTGTTGTAGTACTTTATCACTTTTAACTGTAGCTCGGCTGACACAGCAGCTGCAGTTTTCAGACATTTAAACGGTCTAGTATCATTTTACATTTTTTGTGTATTTGTGAGGGTGAAACTAAGGGGATTGGCCATTTCCCTGGCAGACAGTGGCCATCTGGCCGAGGGGTTTGGAGACAGACACTGTCTGAACACTATAACCCTTATCTTCATGCCATGTCTCAGATGCCCCTGCCACTCACTCGGGTCCCTGTTCACACCGGAAGAGGCACTCTGAGATAGATGAGAGACGACAGACACGGATGTCTGGCATGGATGAGAGAAAGAGTGAGAGAGCAAGAAGGGGGTATGAAAAGATCACTGTTGTCATTTGGCCAAACCAAGCAGACACATGCCATTATTTATTGGGCAAGGGTCCAAATCAATATCTTGTTACTGACAAAGCTTGTAGGTTTGATGTATGATGTTGTTCTGTCCTCAGGTTGATTCCGCACCACCCGCCCTGAGGTGTGAGTGTCTACAGAAACATTAGTCGCGATGATGTGAAACGGTAGCTCATAGTTACGAAAGCGTGTTGCTCTAGTGACGGTTGCTCATCACACGTTTTGTCTGACTCAGTTTTGTTCCTGATAAATGAGGACTTTCTAACTACTGCATAAATCAGGGAATGCATCTGTTTCAGCTTTGTGAACAAGGCAGACCACATTTAAGGATGTGAAGATATGCGCATAGGGTGCTTAAATTACACGCACAAAAAAAGCAATGCAGCAAAAGAGAGTTGAAGAAAATAACTGAATAATGGTAAAGGATGTAGATGACACTGTTGGAGAATAGGAAAAACTGGTAAAGGAACTGCCAACAACGCGCAGGGATCACATGGTTAAAGTGATTCCTACCTAATATCGATGCAGTCGTGCGTTTGATGGCGTGACGCAAGGAAAAGCGCTGCATGCGGAACGTTCGAGGCCTCGGCATATGTGTTTATTTAGTATCCACTCTGCAACGTGGCAGTTGTCATCGCCAGTGTTTTGAGAACTGTGCCACCGAAGTATTGTTGTTGCATAGTTTTCATTAGCAAACTTGAAACAGATCATTTCATTAATGCTACTCTTCTTCTCTATGAGAGAGATGTTGCCCCTAAAGGGCACGATGGATGTCAACAGCTGACATTTTCTTTAACATTCCTTACATATCTTTCTCCTCTTACATCATATATTCTGCTGTTTCACTCTTGTTTCTCTTTCTCTCACCTTCTTTCTGTCTCAGGTGGTGTGAGGGATCAGAAGTTGCCCAGAGGGTCCACCCACACATTATCCCCCAGCGATGAGTAAGGTAGCAACAGAAGTCTTACTGTTTGTGCGTAAATGTGAATGTGCTTATGCCTGAGTTCACCTTTGTGAACATTTGGCTGGGACGGGATGAAAATAACAGCACTAGATGCTGTACGGTGTGCGGCACTCAACCCAGAGCAGACAAGCTCTGAACACTATGTTCTGCCTCCATGATTCCCCAAGTTTAATGCTGGAAAGTTAATAAAAAATAGCTACTGAGTAACGCTTACATTTTTAAACACACAGTGAGAGCGATGGGAGAAATTAGATGAAGGACAGACGGAAGGTATTCGAGTTGATACTTGATGACTCAGGAAATAATAGGGTTGTCATCGCCTTCCTTTTGAATCACACATTTCATCTGAGCTGTGTGTTGGACCTGATCCCCCATCCCTGACTGTGACAGAACTCATAAACCTCAGGCATCTCTGTACTTTCAATTTGTACGTAGCTTGGAATAAGACGTCGTGCAGATGCAGTGTCAGCCACCAAGAGCTGAGAGCATGGGCATCAAGAGCACACCGTTATTAATAACTCATATGCACGAGCATGGTGTTATTGAGCTGTGTTGATATAAACGCTGCACATTGCTTCCTTTATACACATGAGAGGAGGGAGATAATGCTTGTAGCCCATTACACGGAACCTTATCACTGTGAATAATCCTGAGTAAAGCTTGTTGGTCTCAGGTTAGAAGATCCTCTCAAATAGAGAATTACTTTGTGTAATGAGAGTTTGTAAATGCTGATGATTTCAATCTAATAAATACACATGCATTGTTGATAGTCGGGTACGTGTTCTGGGAGCACTGGCTGATTAGTTTACACACACAGAGTTGTTTGTGAACGTCAGTGTCATGCTGCAGTAAATATTTCAGTGTGTTCTCTATCTACAGTATAGATCACCTTTAGCTTTTTGAGGGGGAGGATACCAAGCTGCTCCTGAGAAATGTCTTGAGGCTTAAGTCTATAGAAACTAAACCCTCATGTTCTCATTTTACAACCCAAGAAACTATCACAAAGCTTTTCAGTGCAGTATTTTTTTGTTTGAATATGAATCAAACGACAATTAGAAATGAATACTACCTAATTGTTTTGCCAGTCATTGTTATTGCTGTGTTACTGTTATGCTACTATTGCAATTGGTGGAGGGGTTATGAGTCTTGGGGAGGCAAGGACTCCTCAAAATAATCTTGCTCAAACTTTATATGAATTACTATGCTTTGCGATCTCTGTTATTTGTATGCAGTGGCACAGAACATAGATTGGAGCATGTGAGCTGGAGACAGCTGAGGGATGAGCAGGAGAGACGGAGCCTCTAATTACTGATTGTAACCACTAGTGCTGTGCCCCCACCGTTTCCTGACCTTGAAATACGCTTTTCCTTTCTGTATTTCTGTGCCAAGCATGAGCACATAGCTCACAAGTAGACAGAGAGGACCAAATACTGTAGATTATTTACTGATTTATTAGATCTATTACTGTAGATAGTTTATTTGGATAAAGCCAGAGTGCAAAACAATTTGTTGGTGTAGAATTGACTTATTATTATGTCATTTTGAGGTGGCGTTATGCTGCTAGCAGTTTGATTTTTTCAATGAGCAAACAAAATGCTAGAAAGTAAATGTTTAAAATTACCATTAAAAAATATACAGTTTGGTAAACCTTGGTAAAGCATTCTGTAAAATGTCGATGTAAATTCAAACTTTCTGACACTATTTGTTGTCCACAGCTGCTGTATGGGACAATAGTTCATTAAATCTCTATATAATGTGCTACATTAAAGTAGTACTAATGCACTGTAATTTTAGAGGAAACACTAGTTTAGCAGTTAACAGAATTTGTATTACATACCAGTATAAAGGCATTCTGCATGTCACATTTATCTACCGTTAAATAAACACTCCAGTCACACGAATCTTGACATAATAAAGCACTCTCTTCAGACTTCAGAGTAATGTTTGTTCCACGTACCACTGTCAGTGCAGGTACTTCTCTGGAACAACATTTCCAGCTGTTTTTGCTTGATGTTTTGTTTTTGTAGGGATTGTGGAAGTGTGGAAGGTGAATGTTCTTTTGGTTAGATTGTGGTTTTGGTTAAATGTCAGTAATGGAACACTTTCTGTCTTGTGCTCTAGGGCACTTGACGTTGACATTTAATACCAAACAAGCTGATATTTGACTACATTTAAGAATAGATGGAGGTAAAGTAAATCAAATCTGTTGATCTTGCTCAAATGATTTCCCTAAAATGCTTTTATTGCTGCAAATTAAGTGTAAGCAGAAGGCTTAGTAGAATGATTTTATATAGTGGATCTTTAATATACTTTGTAGCGCTGCAGTGCAGTATAGACGCCCTAGCTCCTTATTCTATTGCAATTAATTATTGGTGGATCTGAGTCCTTTGGGCGAACAGCACTATCAATACTGCATCTACTTGCCACGATCAATGAACAAGTTATTTAGGGAATTGGCTCCCCCCTCTCCGTGCAGCAGTCGTACGTGCTCACACACTTACATTTAGTTTTCTCGTCATCATAGTACTTCACAAGTACCTCTTAAAGACAGACATTGCCATAGCATTTTCTAGTTCTACTCTTATAGCTTGTGGCCTTAGTGTAAACAGATACCCCTCTCTTCAGCTCCATTACAATGAGCAGTCCATTAGCAAATGCCAATAAGTCCTCTGTAGCGTGACAGCATGTTCTCAAACAAATTAGAGCCCTAAAGACAACAGGAATATTATTATTTTCAATTCTTCATCATGTGTTCATTAATCTTCATTTGGACTTGATGAGTGTGGCAATCAAATGAAATTATATCCCTGTTTGGGCCTCCTGTGGATACTCTCTCACATGCACTCCTATCTAACGCATTCCCGCAAGCTATTGGAATGCAAAAAAATTTTCCAAACGACTTTAGATTAATTTTGTCTGATTAGCGGCTAAATATATCGGCAAGCTCATTCAAAGTCATTAACAGCGACAACAGCGGTGGCAGAAGCAAACACATCACAGAGCAAGTACTGTGTCGCACGCGGGCAGAATCGAGACCTTTAAATGTTGAAAGATAAACATCATACAGCAGCCTTTGTTTGATTATACAAACATGCCAAATCTGTCATGCTCACTGTGAGATCTTGCCTGGTAATTAGAAGGTGTGCGTTCAGGGCTTGGCTCCATTGCTTTGAATCACTGTAATTGCTCTTGATCTCCTCTTAAAACATCACTATTCATTCCCCCATAATTACCGGCACATCTGTGGCAAGGCACGTGCCTCCATCCTCTCTGACATCACAGTGTAGTCTGTCTGGCCAGTGTGCTGCTGTGTGTGGCCTGACAGGCTGAGCAGAAAAGACTGGTGTTTCACTGATAATATAGAAACGTTTCACCAAATTTCACTCCTTCCTTGCCTCTTTATGTCTCTACACTTTATTGATCAGCAGTGGTATTAAAACTGTCAAAAAAGGCAACCAGGCAACCTGCAGTTCTGTCTGCAGGCCAATTTCACTTTTTATTACAGCACATTTTATTATACAAATGTGGTAAAACACAGAGAGGGTAATGGCTCCACTTTTCAGTGTGGTCTTTGATGAGACCCTGCAATAGATTTTTTTATTATTTTGATAGGGGAAATAATCAGATGCTATACAACATCAAGTGTTGCCAGCTTGAGTACAATAAACGGAGGAAATTTCTGCTATTTCCATGCTTGTGGTTCGGTGTTGTGGTATGATTTTTCTTTTTTTTCAAGCAATTTATTAATGTGCATTTTATGGCCTTCTCTGCATTCTCTATTAAGGCCTCATAAGTGCTGAAGTTGGGCTTTTCATGGGCTATTTGTATTCACAAACAGTATTATTGGGTACTTGCATTCTCTTGATTAGATAACACACTGTGAAACAAACACCTTTGAAGTCACTGACATCTTCATCCCTGACACCTAAATCGAAGTGTAATGTTTCTATGAAGGATGTCGGCAACATGTAAATAGATGTTAAGCTGCTGTTATCTTTACCATGACCATGTCCATAGTTGATAACATTGGCTAACTAGCACACTGTTAAGAATGTTATTTGGTTACCATTTATAGGTAATGGGACATAAAATGATGAAACATTCAAGTTTAAATGTGATGGAAAAACCAAAATAAAACGTGAAATGATCATTAATTCATTCTCAGGCGGTTGTGAAGCCGTTCGTTTTGCCCTGTCCGTTGCTCTGCCCCCTGTCAGTTCCTCATCCAGCCTCCAGATGTTCCTGATTCCCTCTCTTACCTGGATCACCTGCACACCTGCCTTTCCTAATTATCCAGCCCCGTCTCCCTTACACCCTGCAGCTGCTCCCCATTGACAAATCACTTCCCTGTGTAGATGCAGTACACCAGTGTGTTTCACCTAGCCGTCTCGCAGATTGTCACAAGAGCCTTTTATCTCTTGATCTTCATTTTCCAGACCTTTTCTTTCAGCTTTTGGATCTTCTATCCAGCGATATTGGAGCCTACTTTTATTCCTTCTTTCTTGTTCATACATTGGCGTGTGTTGACTTTTGTAGCCAGCCTGCCACCGCCTCCTGAGTTCACCTCCTCATGTCCGCCTGTGCATGTATTGCACCCATTACTTGACTGATCCTCCGAACCTGCCTGTCTGTATTAGGGTACTCTATTTCAGTTGGGTCCAAAGTGCTGGACTGACCGACAGGTTCTGTAAGGTTAGAGCCATGTGGTGAGTCTGCACAAAATTAGTTCGTAGTAAAATAATATATATACAGTTTATACGGCTTAGTTTT
>JAUMHF010000013.1:5833923-5847497 GCA_032359275.1 Microctenopoma steveboyesi
CTCTATGAGTAGTGCCGGTACCAACATTACTCAAAACAGTCAAGATTTAAAGATACAGGCTTTTACTACAAAAAAAACATGTTGTACAACCGTTTTTTTAAGTTGGCAAAAATTAACCATAGGGTTAAGGAGAGCAGAATAAACGTTTTGCATACGCCACATTTGACAGAAGAAAGGGAACATTTCCTTTAGAGCCAATTATGATCCAAATCATTATTTTTACTTTGTTTTTTAGAAATAGTGTCTGAACAACACACAAATATCAATATTGTGTATTTACTGATATTTTGCAAGCAAGTTCCCTTTATTGTATCACAGTCGCATCGCAATATTGACCTCAATAATTGCAATCAGACTTTTTTCCCCAAATTGTGCAGCCCCATCAAAAACCCTCATAATGTAATTTTAGATGAAGTTTGAATTTAGGACTTGTAGTTAAGTACTTTGAGGATTTTTATATTATGTTGTCACTTTCACTTAATACAATGGTGTTGAGAACGTCTTACTCCAGTGGTATGTACTCACCCAGGCAAACAAGATATTTCATTTTAAAGGGTAAGGTAGGGAATAAGAAAAGAGACGGGTACTTAAAAATGTATGGGTTCACAGATGTTGGAGTAAACAACATTGACTTGTGTCTAAATCATCGTGGTTTTAGTTCTTTTTATGGCCTATTGACAAAGATAAAAAAATCAGAGGCCCTCTTTAAAGGTAAAAATAGCTTCCTTTTTAAATCCTTATGAATATATCTCTCTCAAGTTCTGAACAATCAAGGTGTCGGTTCTTTCTGTGGTTATCCTCCACGTGATGGCTTATGGTAAAGAGTGCAACCGTTAAAGGGCTTATTGAGCATATACAGCATATGGCAAGTCTCAGACTTCATTTGAAATTCCTTTCCTCTGTTTCGCCTGCAACCCACAGAAATCCTGCCTAGTTTATATTCTGAATGCGGAGCCATGTGTGTCTCCCTGGTGCCCTCAGTCTATGGGTGGCATTATGGGCTCAGCAGGGTGATCAGTGGGGGTCAGAGCCAGCATTTAACCCTCTCTAGCCCCAGCAGCCTCTATCCCTCTTGGACACCTGTTCTTCTTTCACACACGGAGGCAGCCGTTGACTCGGAGGTGAGACGAGTGATATGGCACAAAGGTAGAAGCGTTTCTGAAAGAGAAGAGAGCGAGGACTCGCATGACTGACTGAGTAGAGGTCAGGGTGACCATGTAACAAGGGTCTTTATGTAACAGTGTTAGGATCAACGGGAGGAAACGCGTGTCTTTTCTTCCCCTCACACATCCCTGTATCCTCGGAGAAAACAATTTTTTTACATGTGGAAATTAGATACTATTTCAGTGATGACATTGGGGATTTGTGCTTGGAGAGATGTAGAAATGTTGATTGTTTGTTGAAACACGTGTGCGTGTGTCTCTGTTCATGTAAAATTGAGACTGATAGGGAAAAGAAAATCAGAACCGTATGTATGAGGTGTCAGTCCCTTGCCAGAGAGACAGACTGAGTGAAAACAGAATTGGTGGAGCCAAGAGGGAGGGGTTCATGAGGATTTAGGTCATAGATTGCCAAGAGGGATTGTATTTTGTGTGTGTGTGTGTGTCAGGGTCTGTGAATGTGTATGTTTGCGTGGGTTTTTTTCCTGTCACGTGTGCCTGTATCAGTTACACAACAGATTTCCTGATTAAAGCCAATTATGGTTTTAATATCGTCTTTCATAATGAGGGCCATCTCCCTGCAGGAAACAACAACAATTTAATAGGACAACAAAGTTATTAAAAAGCATTTTAATATAATTAAGCAAAATCTAAGTTTCTTAAGATCTGCTAGCAGGATGGCTCTGAGCTCGGTTGGTTGGTCGACCACCACGGATAGAAATGTCTCAAGCATTTGATGGATTACCGTGAATGTTTGTGCACATGTTCATTAATTTAGAAGATGAAATGTAACGACCTTAGTGATGCCTGAGCTTTCTTCTCCCCCATCACTACTGTGAGGTTGACGTTTGTGTGAAACGTCTCAACAACCATTTGAGTTGCTGTCACGGTCATCGTCCACGTCAGTACTCCTCTTCCCGTCTTATGTTTTTTCCTGGGCAGAGAAACCTAATAAAGCATTTACATGGACAGGAGTATACCTTGATAAATTAGGGTGGATCCTCATACTGTTTCATACATGTAAAATATATATAGTTTTGTTTGTCTTTTTGCTTTTTTATTACGACATATAAAATACATTTAACACTACAATCATCCTGGATTTTATAGATTACAGATTAGATATCCAATTATAAATTAATTCAGTTATTTTTAAATCCTGGTGGTGGTAAACATGTGTGTCTCTGTCTGGACAATATTAATAATTTTGTTAATCCCATAATTTCAGTTTCTCTTCCATTTTTTCTTTATAAGCAGGTTGGTTGCAAAAAGCACATTTGCAAAGCACATTTTATAGGCAGAGTCCTGTCCTGCAGCATCAGTTACTCATTACAGACCGTGTAAATCAAAACCAAACATTCATACATTGAGTAAAATCCACCATGGTCACATGCTCAGTTTGCACTTTTTCTCATTTATGTTTTCAAATGTTTTAAAATACTTGTAAGCCTAATAACATTCCCTGTCAGCTGCCCCTTAGCATTATTTTGTTAAACTTCAAGTTAGCATGCTAAACATGCAAAACTGACATGGACACAGTAAACACATCTTGAGCTTGCCACCCGTGCCAACACGGATGATCTATACTCTGTACTGCTCCCCCGGGGAAGCACCTGGTGGACCGCTAACACTGCTCTGGACACTGGACAATATACATTTTTGTAGCTATAGCAAATAGGTCTTGGTAAAATACAACAGAATGGAAAAATTATCTAAAAAATAGGAATTTGTGTAAATTGCACTATATTTGATTCCTTGTTGCTCTATGCACAACTGTGTTTTGTGCATTAATGTCATTAGTCCCTCTGAAAAGGACAAATAAACACGCACACATACACACAGACACACATGCACGCTGCCGTGCCTGCTGCAGTGTCACAGTACACTGGGTCAGCCAAAAACCACTGTGTCTGGAGCGCTGATCTGTAGCTGTTAAGGGCCTTGCACAAAGGCATGCTGTTGGCAGTGATGTTAAGCTCTACGGGTGAAATGCCAGCCAGTCTCCAAGCGCTGGCCTGCATCCAACTTACTCTCTCCCCTGAGGTCGAGGGTGATTGGACCACTGACCTCAACGTTGATCTGTCTCTTTAAATACACGGATAAAGGCCTATCAACAACGTGCAAATAATGTGAATATAGTTACTGTGTGGATGAAAATGTTTCTCCGCTCTGAAGCCTCTAGGCTGGGTCTATGTGTTTGATGAAGTGTTTAACGTTCAGTACCAGGTGAGTGCTCTTATTTTGTAGCTCTTACGGGCAGTCATGAGTGCAGGGATAATCCAGTAACTCCAACCTCTGTCTGTCATTCACTCCAGTGAGTTGCAGCGTTCATTGTGAATCTACTGTTTATTTAGCGCGGAGGTCGGAGGGTGATGACCCACTACTCTGGACTGTCATCGCAGTGACATCACACAGGGAGATTCTCCGTAGACTCAGCATATCTGCGTTCGTTCCCTGTCACTCATATCAACTAGGAGTCAGAGGTGATTCTTTTTGTTGCACGCTGTCACAGTGTACTGAACGATTGTAAATATTATTTTGACACAAGAAAAGAACGTCCCTCTAGTTTGGTGATAGAGCTGAGAGAAGGACTCTGCATTATCTTCTTATTTTCCAGAGATGGATTTATCTCTGATTATAGCAACAGTTAAAATGCGAAAGGCACTGCAGCGAAAAATACTCACCTCTAGGGATATATTCATGAGCAACCAGATTTTTTTGAGAGATTTGGGACGAGGAACTTCTGATCTTTTTTGCTTTGACTAAAGAATCTGACGGCTGTTACGACCGGCTCAAGTCGCAAATGTTTTAATTACATAAGGAAACAACCAAAAATGAAGACCATAACTCAAGACAAACTAACAAAAGATAACCCGTGTGTGCGTGGCAGGCTCACAGCCACCCCACACGGCGTCAGATCAGGAAGAGAGAGTGAGACAGCAGGTTTCAGCATCCTTTTATGGCTGTTCAGGTGCACAGGGCCCAGGTGCACCTGCACAGACAAACCAGACTCCGCCTACCTGCAAGGAAAAACAAACGAGTACACAGAAAACACACGACCGTCACACGGCAACAACCTTTAGTGCACTTTTTTACAAACTGAATGTTAGTTTCATGAATGTGAAAAATGAAGGAAGTAATTATTCAGAGCCTCCAGAAAGTTCAAGCCTCAGCCTACATCTGTTCATTTGTCGTCTTTTTAATTATTTTTTGATCATTTGTTTGATGTTGATCTGTGAATGATCCTGATTTGAACTTCCTCCTTCTCCCCAGTGATGTGTCACAATGATTGGAATCTGTGGATTATTTGCATGTAATTGTTGAACTGAGTTAGAGATCGGAGGGAAGATTGAGGAGCAGTCTGCACACAGGCCAGCGTTATCCACAAATTTCATAGACTGAGATTGGGTTAAGGACAGGCTGTGCTTCATTAGCACAGAATGAAGCTGTTGAGACTTTCTCAGCTGGCCTGAAAGCACAGTTTAATAGACTGGAATCAAATCATGGGATGGAAAATGGAGTGAAAACTCTGTGGGGGAAAGCAGTCAGGGAGCAACTTCTAGAGGCTGAATTGAGCTTTAGTCACAGGATTTATTTTATTCTGCTCGTCTTTGTCTATAAAAGGAATACATGTTCAACAGTAGACGTGCACGCTGTGTGGACACATTCCATTAAAACATCACGTATGTATTAGGTGCTTATGTAGTAACTACAGCACATTTCTCATTTTCACCTTTAATGAATATTTTAATTTACATTATGCAACATATTTGTCACTGTATCTGATTACCGTTTTAGCCTTGGGAGTCACTGCTACAGCTTTTACGCGTGTTACGCACACAACTGTCATGGCTGCGCGTCAACATCTGCGAGTGCAGCGATAGTTTAGGCTAATGTTTTAATTGGTTCCTGAGAACAGAGGGCAAACCAAATTGCTTTAGTGTCCCAGAGGCTTTCTCTCTTAATGAGATATTCTCCCCTCTCTGGATCAGAGGGGTCCTGACCCATGTGTCGTCACCAGGATATTATTGTAGCACATTCGCCTCTCTCTGATGAAGCACACCGAGAGGTTAATGAAAGCAGAAGTCAAGGAGATGTCTGTACATGCAAAGGGAAGTGCTAAGCTCAGGCACGAACTACTGTAAAAGAGAATAAAAGAGGTAGAGAAACAAAGTCGAGAAAAGGCTTGTTTAGCATTTTACATGAAACCAAATCCCAGCAGATTCTCATTCGCCTTTAATCGCTCCGGCTCACCTACCCACACACTGCTCGTTACCGAGGCCTCCCTCAATTCTGTAGTCTAGCCCATGATGCCCTTGCGTGCTTTTGTTGGTAATAGTTGTGAGTTATTTCAGATCCACTTGAAGTTACCGACACAAAATTTGATTTTAAATTAGATTTTTCAAGCCCGTGTGTGGTCTTTTTCAGCCCAAACCACTGCAAGGTCCATCCTGGTCGTTCATTGGTTGATAAAAGTGAAAAAGAAAGAGGCAAGATAGAGCAGAGAGGCTGATGTCCTTCACCTGTGGTCACCCAGGACAAAGGCTCTTTAAACAGCAAGGGTAAATGAGAAAAGATTCTAATCTGTGTGGGCTGTCGCTGCGGAGTGGCTGCATTCCTGTCTTTCCCTTTGACAATCAAGAGGAAAGAAAGGGAAAGAGAAGTTGGACGGCTATTCCAGCCCTCTGGCCATTCCTTATTGTTCAAAGAGCTTTTTGTTTTTACCAAATGATAAAACAGAGATCATAGATATGGGGAGCAGTCCTACTCTGCAGATAACACACATGACACCTACCTCCATCATGCCTGTGTAGCAGAGATGTAGCAGATACCAGCACTGAGATCTTATTCTTTCTGCCCTGGGCTCCACAGCACCACCTCTTCCTTGCTTACTCCACCTCTAGAAGCAGATAGATGATCTGGTACACCTTGTTTAACTCCCCCCCCAAGGATGTGTTGTGTTAAGAATCAGGTGACGGTTTTAACCTACAATCCATTCAGCCTGATGATAACCTCGTGTCGCAGGGGAAATAAAGAGCATTGTTGCTATTTACAGCAACAGACTACCAACATGCGAACCCCCTCCTCCAGTAAAGAAATATATTCAGCTTTTTCTTCCATTGGATGGTCACGCTTTGTACAGAGTTTGACACAAGAGCCTGTTTTCATATCAATTTGCTAAAAAAACCTTGAGTGTGCTCACCTTGGATCTTACTTCAGTTCGATTTTTGCCATTAGAACCAGTTTGGAGGCCAATTGTGGTCAGTGAAGGAAAAATACTAGATGCTTTTACTGTGTAATTATCAAAGAACATCATAACAACATGCATATTTCTACTCAAAAGAGATCTTGAGACACTGATATTGAAAGTATGTTCTAGATTATGTCGTTGTTCTGCGTATGTTCCTGTCTCTCTGAAACAATTATAAGAGATGCAAATAATTGGCTCAATTAAAACAATATACTGGCAATAACGACTTGTGGATTAATCCGTTCTGCTTCAACAGCACAACTGATATACCTGTTGTGCTGCTGTTTCTCCCGCTGCAGCTCCTCTGTGGGAAGCGCTCACTAACGGCACCTGAGCAGGGGCAGGTAGCTTCTTTGACTGACAGCCTGATTTGCTGCGTTCGCCGTCGCTGTTCCTCTCCACCAAGCTGAGAAAATTAGATCTACAGTCGGCGTGCTAATGTCAATCAAATTCCTCCGTTGCTTCCATTATATCACAGCGGATGGTTGCGTGTGCGTGTCTCCAGTGTTTTTTTTTTTATTTGCCAGCACATGTTAGTGAATTAAGTGTGTGCGCATTTTAGCCTCGTGCGGTGACCTGCAAAGACATTTTCTCAAAATGCTAGCTCACTGTGTTGCTAATCTAATAGCGCTTATTCATGCAAGTGCCAGGCAAAGCTGACTAAGATTGGGAGCTGAAACTTAAGGGAGAGGAGAAATCAGTGTTGCTGCTGACTATGAGAATCTCTCTTGTGGTGTTCTAGGGGCAACAGATCATGCGAGCTAAGAAGGGGAGCATATTTTCGCGGCAGGAACAGTCTGCCTCAGCTGGCCCTCTCGTCATCCCATAACCTGATACGGCTTTTCGCTTCATTGGTTCTGTATCGTAGCAGATCATCCCCGGGGCTAAGCATTGTGTACACGTGTGCGAGTATGTGAAGGAGTATTTTAATGCTGATTGCTGTTTGCATATTACAGTAGACTGTCAGGATGTGGGTGCCTGATCTTCTCAGGGATGCTCTGCCAGTGAGATTTGTCTCATGGCTTATCCGGAGACAGACGGAGTCCTTACAGTGTGCTACGAGGAGCCACAGAGAAACGCTGCTGCAACACAGAGCTCTGACCCAGATCCCAGACGATGAACATTTTCATCCTCATTCTCTCTCTTTAGAACAAAGGCGCATCCAGCCCTCAGATATGTGCCCCGTTCCACTCGTTTGTGCATTTCCACCATTTTCTACTATTTCAGTGTTTTCGGTTTTTGAGATAAAAAACCCTCTGGTTGCAAAGGATGCTCTCTGGAGTCTATTTGATGAAAGGGCGCAATCCGGTTTTAGCATGCTTCCCAATTAGGAAGAAGTACAAGGGGAAACAGAAAAAGTAGTTTGCACGTCGAGTATTCACATGAGTGTGTCTTTAGAAGTCTTGAGTCACACGAGCTTCCTCATCATGTTTTGATCAAACTGCACAGTGTTGCCGTTTCAAAAAACCTTTCTCATAGTGCCAAGTCATATCGACCTTGAGCATCGGCCTGTTCTTCACTCTGCGCCACTCTCCCAAGATTCCTCTTATTTCATGGAAAATTAAATTAACATAAAATCAATTAATGCATTAATTAGTCTACTTTAATTACTCTAACTGGAGTATAGTTTTTGCTTTCAATTATTTACTGCATAATTAGCAGACTGTAATTAATACAGCTGATATCAATATTAAATACCACGATCTTTCCACTGAGTGAAGTGGACATCTGAAGCTCACCGTCATGCTGCTTAATGAGGATAATAATAACAATAATAAGAACAACTAACACTTGATTAATACTGTTGGGGAAAATATTTGTGAACAGACATCCTCCAAAGGTTTGGGGTTTGGTGTCTCGTCCGTGACACTTTGACATATGGCCAGGAATAGGATGTCTGCAGACTCCCTGAGCAGATAATGGTGCAGCAAAAGGATCCACTTTGAAATCTGCTGCTAATAAGGGCCATGACCTTTCATTTTGCATACAGTCTGTAGCGTATTGATTTTTAACGGGTTAATTACATGATGATTTTTCTTATAGCGTAACTACATGCTTTGTCAATTTTTAGCGACCCATGCTAATTGTTGTTGTGCAGGCACAAATAACAACATCAATAGATTGTTAACAATACAGTTTGGTATTGGATTTTGGTTTGAAGTGTAGAATGAACTACACAAACAGAAATATGGTTACAGTGATCTGACTTTTTAAAGGAAATTACTCTGAGCTATTTTCAGTCTTTACAACACAGAATTTGATTCATTTTTATCAGAGAAAACTGATAAAGAAAATTTTTGCTGTGCTGTCATTGCATAACTTTCTTGTTAATGGCATAATGACATAATATATTGTCTGATTAATATATTAGTAATTAAACAGTATTAGGAGTTGAAGACCCCATTTTCTAACATTCAAAAAGTAGTAAATTATAGCTGACTGTTTTTCCAATGCCGTTGGATTCTTAGAGCTCGCATCTTCACTGTCGTCTTTCTCACTGTCTTTCTTATCTAGCTGCTGGGACTGCAGCTCAAGGTGATACCACAGCTAATTAGCAGAATTATCAGTGACCCCGTTAACAAGCCCGTCATTTAAACCTGTACTTCTCCTCTGAGAGTCCAACACTTCTGCCTGGAGGGCAGAGAGGGGGAGGGGGAGATAGCGATTAAGGGAGACACCTAAAGACAGATTGAGAGAAGGAAGACTGACGGCCATCAAGACACAGACTGAGAAAGATGTGATGTCAGTGGATGCGTGAAAATGTGATGGATGGAACTGAGAGGGTGAGGAGAGAAGAGTGTGGCACAATGAAACAACAACAACAGCCGCATATTGACATATGAAAAGTTGAATATAGTACAAAGAGGACAGAGAGGTGGCAGGGCACTGCAGAGGAAATGGAACAGTTTGGAGTTGATGGCTTAATCTGGGCTAGCAATTTTAAGGGAAAAAGAGCAAAGGCCTAATGGGAAAAAAGCCATGAATAGGCCAAAGTAATGATTTGAGTGTAAATGAGGATGGACACCCGTGCTCCTTCTGTGCTGTCCTCACCCCTGAGTCTCCGACAGCCCACAGCATACAGATGGCACTGCTAATTACATACTGCAAAGGCAGAGGGGCAGCTCCTGCCTTTTCACACAGCACAATCAAAATCTGGATGATGCTATGTGTGTGTACGGTGGTGTCTGTGCGTGCCCTTTCCTAACTGTCTTGCTGACAAGGGTGTGTTTAGTCGCTAGAACTGTCTCCTTCAAATCTCTGCAATAAAGGAAGTACCTTTTTAGATGGCTGCCTCAGTTGGACATCTCATTAGTATCCAAGAAGACAAGGAGACAAACAATGGACCCAAATGCAAACAGACATTTGGTGCCTACATGTGTAACACTCTACATGTTCTACAAATTTAGTATATGCCAGGCAAGATGAAAAGGAAGTATGGTGCAGCAAACCTTTAAAAAAAGACAGGTACAGAAAAAGTTGTATTAGACTATAAAAGTCATAACCCCTGAGTTTTTTAGTTTGATTTGTTGCGTGGGAACAACAAATCAGCTTCTGTTCCTGTGTCTCCTTCAAATTAAAAGTGATCCATGTTTTGTCAGCTTTTCTTATAAAGCAACAGCAGAAAGAGAACATGCATAGAGCGGAAACTTGACACAGCTCTGATGCCGTTGTATAGGAGTGAATAGCAAACACTGAGACTGATTCCAGTAAAAAAAACAAAATGCAGACCATGGTTGTAATCCTGGATTGCAAACATGCATTGTTTCCATTGTTTCCTTTGAATGTAGGGGGTAAGCGTAATCCATTCAGGGATTATTTTATGTCCTGCCACTAACAAAAAAACAACTGCATCTAATTACAATAAATGCAAATAGATGAATGGCTGTTCAGGAATAGTTGGGTGTTACTGGAGAGAGGGTCAGGGTGAATCTCAGGCAGCATCCACTTACTGAATCTGAATCATTAGATGGTTTAAAAGGGTGTGTTGCGCTATTTAAATTAACTTGGGATACTACCACAACAGTTTTTTTTAAGACTTAGCGCATTGTTGAAAAATCACATTAATTAATGACACAAATAGAAATAGTTAGCAATTAACTATCAACACAAACCATGGACGTTGTGATGTGCTAAAGGGTGGTAGGGCTTTCACCACATATTTTATGACTTCCCTGTGGCCTTTATTAACCCTGTTCTCACTTGTTTTGTTCCATGCTCGGGGGGGCTGTGCTGTGGCTGCACACGTAAAAACAACAAATTGACAAAATGACACACTGAAGGTAAATTGGTTGTTATGGGTTATGGGTCACACATTACGATAACAACAATGTTGTATGTATGTATGTATGTTGGATGCTGCAGAAAAGCTTTTTTTATTGGTACACTCGTGCAAATATTCAGTGAGTGTACTTTCAGAGAGATTACCCACAAAACAGACACACAGAAGCCAACATACAGTTCATGCTTAAGATGTGTGGTGCTTCATCGTTCTGTCATAAAGAGCTGCAAAGTTCCCGCCAGTGTGAGACCCTGTGCTAAAATGACAACAGTGTGTTTAATACAAATTATTAATGTACCACTAACCCATTCGGTTGTGTAACACCAGTGATTATGTATGCATAATTGTGCTTGTAAGAGCTGAGAGAAGTCAAGAATATTTATTGTGTGTGTACTTGCACTGGGTGAAAGGACACCTTCAATTCATTCTGCTTTTGACTGCTTACTCTCAAAAAGTCGAGCATTATGTCAGTTCTTGTTCGCCTTCGCTGAGATAAGTGGCTGTTTTTCAAACAGGAGACTAATCAGGAGTAAACATAATGAACGAATATAAACTGTTATTTTGCTGTTATTTGTACTGTAGAAATTCCTGTAAGGCAAATAGCATAATTGATTGTTAGGATTATTCATTATACAACCTGAACGAGCTGTTGTGCAAGAACCTGTGCAGATTACAAATGAAGCAGTTGCAAGACATGAAACTCAAAATGTTTTTTTTCTCATTTGCCATTTTTTTAATTCTAACACAAAACATTCATTGTCCTGCCTATGGGACTTGGAGTGAATTGTTTTCTCAAATATTAGTACTGTTTATACCCATACCAGTTACATTCGAATCTTAGATGAAGAGATCTGAGGTCGCACTGAAACAAAACGTCCTCCTCTACAATAAACACTCATGATGCAAATGCAGAAATAATAACCAAATTTAGTTGTTGTGTTCCTATCATCAAAACTTTATATTACAAAAAGTATTGCTAATAACCATTGATGATTATGTGTATGCTTGTCCTCGGGGTAATCACCAGAGTCGTAAAGGTACATTTGTGTTGGATGTGAAGAGGACAGCAGGGAAAGAAGACGAATTGCCGGCATAACAGTGCAAGTTTTTTGCTGAAAAGGGGGAGGCTTAGTGCATGAGAGACGCTCCTAATGGTAACAGGACTAGCAGGGCGCACGTGTATGTGTTGTAGGTAGAGTTGGGAGAGGATCTTGGTAAGAAGGTTGTCACAGGTGACTTCATCAGTCAACTCAACCGCAGCCTGCACAGCACAAAAAGTAGTCTCTGTGAAGCCCTGGTGGACTTTTTCTCTTTTTACTTCCCCCTACATTTACTATTTCTGGTTCTGCCGTTCACGTTGAATGTGTTGTGCGTTGCAGACTTATTGTGAATGAGGTAAATATTCACTATATGGAGCTCAGAGCATAGCAACTTTAGTTCACCTAAAGGTTTTTTAGCCTGTGAAAGCATCATCTAGTGTCTGAGAACATCATAACAAGAGGTTTAAAATGTATCCACATCTGCTAAATAATAACTTCAAAATATAAGTTTTGCTCTCAAGACGAAGTATTTAGTATTAAGTTTCACTTTATTGCTTTATACTCAATTTATATTTTTCTTACATTAGATAATTCCTGTAATTGCTGGTATAGTTTTTTAAATTTTTAGCCTTATTGAAAACCTCCATTTGGTACTTGCAAAACATTAAAGTGTCTGCAATTAATATTTATATAATAGAATTATGTGAAATCCGTGTGACTCTGAATAATGATAAATCTGCAGAGAATAATCACCTAAATCTGTTTATCCCTGTGGCTTTATGGACTTTATAGTTACTATTGTGGTTTAATCTCACCACTCTAATAACAGCTGTTTTTATTCAGTCGCATGTTATCTTTCATAAAAAGATTGTTTGAAATTATACCAGAAAGATGAAAAGTTTTTTTCCAGTTTATCACTGGTAGCATACAACATAATGACATTACATATTCTACGTGTGTGTGTGTGTGTGTGTACGTGTGTGAGGGAGAGAGAAAGAGTGAATTAGTTTTATTTTTCTCTAGTTGTCTGATTCCACAATATGCACATCACACCACACACTGAGGCAAAACCCTCCCAACGTTCGGGCAAGTGCCAAACTATATCAGAGTGATAATAATAGGGATTTGTCTATATGGAGTTCACGGTACAAAAGCTGAAGTAGTGAATCAGAACAAAGCGAATGCCCTTCCCTGCCATCTGCAGGCTAGAGATAGAGATGTTAGACGCTTCCAATTGACCTTAAGTGTTTTGGATCAAATGACATAGTGTGGTAGGAGTTAATCCTTTTTTTTTTTGCCTCCTCTCTTTCTCGATTACGCTTAGATACACTGTAAACCCCCTGGAACATTTGTGGAGAGACCTGAAGATGACAGTTCACAGATGTTTCCCATCCGATCTGACAAAGCTTGAGCTGATCTGCCGGGAAGAATGAGATATCCAGGTGTGCAAAGCTGGTAGAGACTTGTTTTGCTTTTACTCTTTGTTTCATTCATTTGTCACATTTAAACATTTAAAAGACAATATAAAAGCAGATGCGTAAAATAAAGTAATGCCACAAGAATAAAAAATGTTTAAAAAGTTTATCTACAAAATTAAAAAGTTTTTTTTTCCATATATTCTATCTTCACCCACAAATTAAAAACATTCTCATAAAAACATGTGGGTGGAAACTCACTTAGAGTTAAATTAAACTCTTCGAGGTTGATTTTTGAAAGATGATGCCAGATTTGTCATGTAAAATGCTTTTATGCATCAAGTACAAAGTTTAATTCAATTCAATTCAATTCAGTTTTATTTATATAGCGCCATTTTACAACAAAAGTTATCTCAAGGCACTTTACAG